>PVJL010014514.1:0-27793 GCA_004026885.1 Lyroderma lyra | reverse complement strand
CTCATTCCCTGCAGCTCCCTGGGCGGGGCTCAAAGGGGAGCCCCGGAGTCTGCTGGAAGCCAGGCCCTGCTAATGGGGTGACCCTGGGGTGCCGGGGGTGGAGAAAACCTCCAGGAGATTCAGGTGGCCAGAGGGGGTGTCCTTAGCAGTCCTGGGAAAGCTGTGTGGGCAGGGTGGGGGCACAGCCTGGCCTTGGCACAGGGCACGTGGCCCGGCGGCTGAGCCGACTGGGGTGGAGTCGGGGGGTGTGTGTGCGGTGGTCCCCCCACCCTCCCCCACCGGCCGGGTCGCACCGGCTGTGCCCCAGCAGAGCCACAAGGCGAAGCACGTCACCTGGCATCTTGAAGCCGGGCTCCCCCTGCAAAACGGAGCTGCCAATCACCTTTATCTCCGTGTGACAATGAAAGTGTGGGGGCGGGGGGAGAGGCATGGGGTGCCATGCTCGGCGAATGGCCGCACCCAGCTTACTGTCACCCGGCAGCAGGCCCCTCTGGGCTCAGACCCTCCCGGGGCTCCCCTTCCCCATTCAGTAGCACGTGCGCTGGGTGATAAGGTCCTTCCAAGCCCGGGCCACTGTGATGCGTGCCCGTCTCCCCCACCCCGTACTGTTGTCCCCACCCCGACCACCCACCTGGGCCCCCACACCTGGCCCCTCCTGAGTGTCTCTGCTCTGTCGTCTCCTTTTTCTCTGAGGTCTCACGTCCTGTCCCCTCTCTGCTGCGTGATGTCATCCACCTTGGTCCCCTGGAAATGGAGGGACAAGGGGGGCCTGGACTGAGTTCCTCTCCTGCTGCCCCCTCCCCCTCGACCCACCGCCGGTGGCTCACAGGAGGCCCCGCTGGGAGCGGGCTGTGTGTGCTGGACACGGGGGTCCAGGGCACCGTCCTGTGTCCCACCGCCGCCCGGATGAGCCCAGCCACTCAGCCATGTCGGCAAGGGACAGCCCAGAACAGCAGCCAAGTGGCCCTGGCGTCGGCCTTTGAAACCACTCGAGTCCGCGTGCTCGTCGTGCTGCGGTCCAAACCTTCTGTGCTCGTGCAGCTAAGTGCGTTATTAATGTCTCCTGGCCCGGTGACAAGCGGGGGCGATCACGTCCACATCCTGGTGGCCGGTCCAGGCGACGAGAGCACGTTCTTGCAGACACGGATGCTTCCTGAAAGACGCTGGTGGGACAGAGCCCGCCCCCAGCATCGGGGTGACGGTGGGGGCAGGGCCGAGGGCGCTTCGAGAGGACAAGGCCGCAGACGCGTGGCCGCTGACTTCCGGGGCTCCCGATGCTGTCCCTGGGGGACGTGGGGCTTCTGACGGGGGACAGGGCCCGGGCTGGGGTCGGCCGCAGGCACCAGGAGGCGGCTGGCAGGCGCGTCTCGGACCGGGCTTGGTGAACGCCGACCAAAGTGGTGCCGTGCCCTTACAGAAAACGGGGGAAATCTCGGGGCCCCCCGCTCCCCCGCACGGCCCAGCACACGGGGAGGCGCGGCCCCAGGGTCCCGGGTTTGCGTTTAGGATGGAAGCCCGTTTCCCTCACCGGGCGGCGCGTTAGTTTTAGCGCACGCGTGTAATTTCCTGGGGACTGATCCGCCATCGAGGGCCATCGAGGGCCATGACGTTCCCAGCTGTCATCAGGGCCTCCTCATCTGTCCCCTCGGCACCCGCCCATGGGGAGCGGCTGGCTGCACGCAGGGGTG
Source organism: Lyroderma lyra (assembly GCA_004026885.1). Taxonomy (NCBI): domain Eukaryota; kingdom Metazoa; phylum Chordata; class Mammalia; order Chiroptera; family Megadermatidae; genus Lyroderma; species Lyroderma lyra. The sequence continues at coordinate 26,105 of PVJL010014514.1, read as the reverse complement.
GCTCTTGCTCTGCTTCGGGTCCCGCAGGGCCACCGGTGACCAGGACACCCCCAGGACCGAGTTCTAAATCACATACAAATGTGGGGTGGGGGGCTGGCTTATGTGACAGAGGAAGCAACTGAGGTGGGGAGCGAGGACAGGCCTGTCCCCCGGCCAGCCAGCACACAGGCTGAACGGGCGGGCCACCTCCCCAAGTCCGCGCCCCAGGAGGCAAGGCCGATCAAGCTCTTGGGGTGACAGCGTCCCCGCTGGCTGATCCTGTGAGCCAGCGGAGCTGAGGGGACCAGCGGCTGGGTGGTCATGGCCTAGGGGCTCCTGGGGCCACCAGCTTCTCTGGACGGCCTGATCGCGGGTGTGGGGACGGTCGTGCGGGGACAGCCGGGTCCCCCAGGTGCTCACGGTTCATCTTCTGTGCCCAGCGCTGATTGGTTGCGCCGTGGCAAGGCGAGAGCTCACCGTGCTGCTGGTGTCCCTGTGGCCACCGTGAGACCCCAGGAGCCTGTGCCCTCCGCAGGCTGCTCCCGCCCCAGGGCCTGCTGGGAGGCCCCCTCCCTCTCCGGGTGGGGTGCTCCCTAAGAGCTGAGGTCTGGGGGCCGAAGCAGCAGAACAGAGCTTGTGGAGGAACCCTTAACCCCGCAGCTCCCAGGGCCTGAGCCACCCGCCCGTCCCCCCGGCCCCCCACATGACCAGCACCGCTTCAAGGCAGGAGGCTGGGGACATTGGTGGCAGGGGCCCCAGGAGGAATAGGGTCTCCCCAAAAGGGGTGAGGTGCAGCCCCTCCTGTGGCTTAGGAAGCACATGGTACGTCTGCTGTGGGCCCTCAGCGATGCTCTGGCCTGGGCCCCCCACCCTGTCCGGCGGCCCTGCCCGTGACTGCGGTGTCCTGCTCCCGGGGAGGCGGGCGGGGGGCCGTAGGCAGGTGGGTGCGAGCTCCGCTCCTGGGTGACCTAATTTCCAGGACAGTCCCTCCCCTCCAGGCAGGACTGCGCTCAGAAGCAGCCCTTCTGGGACCCTCGTTAGTGGGAGAAACAAAGGCCAATTGTCACCACGAGCAGGTAATTCATCATCAGCCTGGGGACCGCGTTGTCCTGCTGAAAGGAGCCCTGGGACTGGGGGCTCTCGGGGCGGGACCCAGGTGGGCTGGGGCGAGGTGGGGTCACGGCGGGAGGACGTTAACCACCCCCACGCTGGACATTTTCTCAGTGCCCCTCCTCATGGGTAAACGCCCCAGGTCTTCGAGGGGCCTTGACCCCTGGGGCCAAAGACTCATTGTACTGATAGGGAAACTGAGGCCCGGGAGGAAGAGAGAGTTTTCCTTAGGAGAACTGACGTGTGACTAGGGGCCCTGCGAGGCCGCCCCGGGGCTGGGAGGGGCGCATTGCTGTGGGGGCAGGGGCCAGGCCCTGGGAAGCATCACCCCTCTCTCCCCCTCCCTTGGTGAATACTCGGAGCTCTCATGATGTGCCCGGTGGGGAAATGGGACACCTGTGACCCCGTCCCTGGCCTCGGGGGCGAGGGGGCCAGTGGGACTATCAAGGGACCACACAGAGGGACAGAAGCCCCAGCCAGGCTTGAAGGGAGGGGGTGAGGGAGTCAGCCAGCTGCTGAGGACTACGCGGGAGCCGGGCCTTCCAGTGACCTGGGGAGTGGACGGGTGTGGACACTGGTGGCCTTGTAGGAGGGCTGGGCGCCCACAGGTGGGAGATGACCCAGGGGCTGGGGAAGGGCTGGGCGAGTTTCCTTAGGAGCTTGGACTTTATCCCGAAGGCAGTGGGGAGCCCGAAAGGGTTTTTAAGCTGAAGGTGACCGGACAGGGACGGGCGGGGTGGTGGGCAGGGGGCTGGGGACGGGCTGGGGACGGGCTGATCGGTCAGTCAGGGGGCTCCAGCCAGAGCGGGTGGCGCCTGGGCCTTCCCGGGGCCTCCTCTGTGGGGACGGCAGCTTCGCGGGGCCCCAGGCCGCAGCCCAGAGCCGGGCCAGGCCGTCCTCGGACACGAGGGCTGCAGAACAGCGTGTCCCGGGCAGCGGGTCTGCGGGGGGCAAAGCCACAGTTCCAAGCCAGCACCCAGGAGCAGGAGGCGAACTCCCCGGTGACTTCTCCCATCCCTCGGCGGGCGACGCCATCCATAACCGCTCCCATCTCCCCGTCGCCGCCGGCCACATCTATAATGTTTAGGCCCCGTGGGTGGGTGACAGAGACGTACGGATATTTTTAATCCCAACAGGCTATTACGGTCCCTATCATGTCTGTCAAATAAATATTATGAATCACGTCCCGTTATCTTTACGGGGGCAAGCGACTCCATCAGTGAGACTGGGCACGGTGGCTGTCCTGCCTCGTTTCCTCTTCTGTGCACGTATGTGGACGGACGGAGACTGGTGCTGCCATTGGCGGCAATAAATGTCCCCGATGGAACCCGTGCTCTGCTGGCTTGATGGGTGGCCCCCAGCGAGGGGCAGGGTGCGAAGGGGCCGGGGCCGGGCGTGCCACCTCCGGAGCCAGGCCGGGCTGGGCCTCCGCACGCCGGGCCACCCTTCCCGGCTACGGCCTGGGAGGCGCTCACCTCCGTGTCCCCGCCGACGTGCGACGTGCTCGTGCCAGAGTGGCTCTGCGATTCGCCGGCCCTTCCCTCCCATGTCACAGAAGAGACGGGGGTCCAGAGACGGCCACGGGAGAGCTGGTGTGGAGCGGGCTGCGGCGTAGCCCTCCTGGTGCCGGCGTTCCAAGTCTGCGGTCCGCCCCTTCTGGTCTTACCCGGCATGTCCTGCCCAGCTGGACCCTCCCCGAACCCCCCGCCTCCCCGAAAACCAGGAGGGATGAGCAGGTCACCGAAGGCGGCCGTCCCGGGCCTGGCGTCGTCCTGACCTTCCCTGGGGGTTCTGACTGCGAACCTCCACTGTGGTGACCTCGGGGCCGGAGACAGTCACCACTCCTCTCAGCCTTGGTGCCTTTACCCGTGAAATGGGGACACGGGAGTGTGCAAGGCTGGGGTGGCCTCGGAGGACATGGTGCCCGGTAGCACACAGCATAGCCGGCACCAAGAGGCCCCTGGGGTACACCCGTGTCCTCCCCTCCTGACTCGGAACCCCCAGGACCACCCCCGGGCTGCCTGCAGGCCTTCCCCCCTGCCTCCCCGCTGAGGCACCTGTGACTTTCTCCCGGTGGCCTTGGGGGTTGGCGGGAGCATCTCCTTGGAGGTCCCTGGAGGAAACCCACTGACCCCTGTCTGGAGCTGCCCCGCAACCCTGGGCCTTCTGCGCAAACCAGCTCCGTCCCCTTGGGGCGCTCACCTGACCGGGTGTGCCCCACCCGCCACTTAGCACCCCGGAGTTTGGGAGGGAGGGGGCTGCCGCCTTCGGAGCACCCGGGTCACAGGGTGCCCAGCCCTTCTCTTCCCCTCCCTCCCCCCATCCTCTCTCCCTCCCCCCACTGCGCAGAACTGTCTGGAGGCCCATGCAGACCGGACCGATGGGGAGACGGCGGGACTCGGGGCCGCTCCATCCGGCCTTGCTGCGTGATCTCAGGTGAGACCTTGCCGCTCTGGGCCTCGTCCCCACCTCCCACCTCGAGTCTTCTGTCATCAGAGACAGAAAAGTGTCACCTCCAAAGGAGCCACAGTGGTGGTGAGGAAGGGACCTCCGAGCCAGCGTGCCACCTGCCCGTGAGGACACGCCGGGGGCCTAAGTCGCCTGCTCTCCTTATCAGGGACCCCGTGAGGTCCCACTGGTCACCAGCTCGGGAGCACACGGACCCTCCCTTGGGGGACGGAACGGTAGCAGCCCAGGTGCCCCTTGGTGTGCGGAAGCCGCTGGGAGCCGGGTGCCCAGACGCCGGCCCCAGGAGCCCCCGCCCGCAGACGGCGGCCTCTGAGAACACCCTTCACCGCGGCCCCAGCGGCTGTTTACGAGACCGAGCAGACACGGGCGCACGGAACCGGCCCAAGTACCTTAAAAAGCACCCCCTGCGGGGGGAGCGGGGAGCCCCAGACGAAAAACAAAACCCTCTCAGATCCCAGGTTGTAAATAGATGGGCATCACTATAAAAATATTTTTGGCTGCAGGAGCGCATGGCAGGAAGGCTGGGGGTGGATTTTTCCATGGTTGGGGTGGACCCGGCCACTCCAAACGCGCCCGCCACTGTCCCGGGCGGTGTCGTGTGGGCTCGTTGGCACCAAAGGGCCCCAGCTCGAGGGGAGTGTGGAGAACAGCGAGCAGTGCCGGGGCTCCCCCCTCCCCGTCCGACTCCCAGCCGGCCCCCCAGCGTCCCGGTACCCCGCCACCCTGCAGGTGAGAGGGGCCGGCAGAGGGCCGCTCAGCCGCCGCAGGCTGGATGTCAGCCAGGTCTCCACGGCTCCGGGCTCCCGGCTCCGTCCCCGTGGTCTGCAGGACAGAGGCCGGGGTGGGGTGACGGCGCCTCAGGTCTCTCTCTCTCGCACCCTGGGCAGCCCTGAGCTCTGGGGCCTTGTCCGGGGTGGGGGAGCCCGGGTGGAAATTTGTCTGTGTGGGGCGCCCTGTCTCTGGACGCCACCCGTTCCAAATGGTCTGGAGTTTTCCGTGGCAAGGGTGGGGCAGGGGAGCGGCGGGGGCCCAGGGGGCCAGGCTGCCCACGGGCGGAGGTGACTTCAGCGGCCTGAGCCCAGCTCGGAGGCCTCCAGGACCAGCTCTCCCACAAGTGCCCGGCGTGTCCCTACCTGCGCGGGGTGCCGCCCACCCCCAGGCCCCTGCGCCTGCCTGGCTTTCTGCCTGCGGTGCCCTCACCCCTGCCCTACCTGACGGAAACTCTCACCTTCAGAGTCCGACTCAGGAAGCAGCCAGGCCTGATCCCGACTGGACGCGGCCGGCCCGCTCCCCCGCACCGTCCGGAACCCCTCCTGCCTGCCTGTCCCTCTCTGCTTCGGTGATAGCTCCTCGTGGGCACGCCTCCTCCCCCCTCTGGGTGGGGGTGGGGTGGGGGGCTCCTGGGAAGCCTAATCAATCCGTCATCTCCTAATGACAGTAATGATAGTCCTCACGAATGCTTACGGAACGCCTCCGCCTCGGCTCCACATTCTCCCTGCTATCTCATTTGGTCATCTGGGTGACTCAGGAAGGAAGGTGCGGCTCTCCCCACTTTACAGACGAGGAAACTGAGGCACAGGGGGGACGTGCCCTGGCTGGGCCACTCGGCGGGTGAGAGGCAGAGGCGGGATCCCGCCCAGGTCCGTCCATGTGGGACCGCACTCCCGCCTGAGTACCCAGTTGGGCATGGGGTCTGGGCCTTGCTTGAATTGTTGAATGAATGAATGATCCATACCGACGGAAAACCGGGATCATTCCTGCTCCCCCAGGCTGCCTGTCCTGAGGCCCAGTGCTGGGAACACCAACGGGCTGTCCACCAAGGAGGTGGCAGGAAAGCAGCGCTGACCTGCCGGTGGCCTGCTGACACTCTCCGTGGCCCAGAGGTTCCCAGGATGGACCTGGGGTTCAAATGCTGGCTTCATCCTCACTGCTGTGTGACACGCCATCATGTCACCTCTCCCAGCCTCACTGTCCTCCCCAGTTAGGTGGGTAGGTAGTGCCCACTGCCCACAGGTTGTTGGGGTGACCAGCAAAGGCGAGGTTTCTTCTTCTGGTCACTTGTACCCATTGGGGGCCCCCCGCATGAAGAGGCACATGGCCTCTGCTCTATCAGGTGGGGCAGTCTGATGCAGGCTGGGACAAGGGGCCACTGCTGGGGTTCCAAGGCCATGGGCACGGCAGGGCGGGAGGTCATGGGCCTGAGAAGTGGGGCTGGCACAAGGCGCACACCCCATGTGTGTGGGCGCCTGGACTTGCACCTTCTCAGTCCTTCCCTGGGGGTGGGCGGGGGGAGCTTGCCGGCTCCCAGCCTTGGTAGGAGGAAATCATCTTTAAAAGTGGGTGGCCCGGCCGTGGGGAGTGGGTTTGGTGACAGTGGCTGAGGGCCACAGTCTAACAGGCAAGTGCAGAAGGGAGGGGTGAGGTTTCTGTGTGTGTGTGGGGGGGCAGTGGGCCCGGGGACCCCCAAGAATGAGGCTCTGTAGAGCGGGGGAGGGGAGCGTGGATCAGGCAGAAACTTCCAGCACAGGACAAGTCCTGACCGCCGCCTGTGGTTGTGCTGGGGGCGGGCTCCCAGTCCCCACCCCCAGGACGCTCCTACCCAAGTGCCATGAGTACCACTGCCCCACGGTCACAGCGGCCCTTGGGAAATCCAGCTCCTGGCTGTCCAGTGGGAGGTGGGTCCTGTTACTCCATTTCATGGAGGACAATGGGCAGCCCAGCGGTTGGGGCGCCTTACTCCGGTTACGCGGCGGGCAGTGGTGCACCAGGCAGGGCTCCCTCTCTCGTCTGGGGCTGGGGCTGCCTCTGGGCAGCCGGGAAGACCATCCGCCCTTACTCATCAGCTCCCTCTTCATGAGCGCGCCCTGCCCCGGGACCACCATGTGCAGCCCATGTGCCTTAGGTGAGCCCCTCTGCACCCCGACTCCTCCCCGCCCAGCCTGGGGCTGCACGGGGAAGGTGGGTCTGGAGAACAGCTAGAGGGGAGGTGCGGGCGCCGGGCCAGGCAGACGCAGGAACACGGGGCAGCGCCGGGGCTGGCCTGCTCCCTCCCGCGCAGGTAACTCACCCACCGGCCCAGCTCCAGCCGCCCCAGCTCTCCAGGACAGGCGGCTTCCTTTCGTTTTTATACAAACAAATCCTGAATTTGAAAGTCAGGGCAGAGTAGTACCCAAGGCATAAAAATAGCCCCGGCCACAAAGTCACTGCTCAACTCCCCAGCCCGGTGCCTTTAAAGAGGGGTCCCCAAGGAGGGGCTCACAGGCAGTGGAAGCGCGAGGCCCCGCCATTCCCGGCGGGCCCGGGGGTCCGTCCGTGGGGGCGGGGCGAAGGTGTCCTGGGCTTCTGCCTTCCCCCAGGCCTTAAGTGGGGGACGGGCTGAGGGGCCCCAGAAAACAGTTCCCCCGACGGAGGGGCAAAGCCCGAGCTCCCGCGTCACGGCTCGGCCACCCAGGCCTCAGTTTCCCCACTGCGGGCTGCGGTGCGGGGCTGAGCCGGGGTCGGCGCTAGCGGCCGCTTTGTGTGTCCGCGCAGACAATGGCCCGGCCGCGTCGGGCTCCCCAGTCCCGATCTCCTCCTCCGCCCGGGTGGCTTTTTCTTTTTCTTTTTTTTGGCAGGTCGGGGAGGGAATTCTGCTCCCGCCCGCGCGCCGCCCCCGCCTCGCCGCCCCCGCGCGGCTCCCGGGAACCCCTGGCGGAGGCAAACTTGCAAGTTTGCACGGCGCTGGCTCGCTCGCAACTCGGCGGGCGGGCCGCGGGCGCGCGCGGGGGCGCGCGCGCGGGGGGGGGGCGGGAGGGGCGGGGGCGCCGGGTGGGGCGGCGGCGCTGCGCCGAGTCCGCGCCCGTCGCGGGCCCCCCGCAGCCCCCCCGACCGCGCCGCAGCGAACGGAGCGGGGCGCGGGCGCGCGCGGCGGGGGCGCGGGCGCGGGCGCGCGGCGGCGGCGCGCAGCACAAGTAGTTTACATTGTTGGGCGACTTTTGCAACAACTCGCCGCGCCGCGGCCTCCGCGCGCCGCCGCCGCCCCGCCGCCGCCGGCTCCCGCCGCCCGGGCTCGGCCGGCCGCGCCGGGGGCCGCCGCGCTCGCCGAGCCGCCGCCGACATGGACACCAAACATTTCCTGCCGCTCGGTGAGTGCTCGCGGGCCGGCCGGGCGGCGGGCGGGGGCGCGTTCTCGGCGCGCGCGGGGCGCCCCCCGCCCGGCCTCCGCGGAGTTGGGGCGCCGTGCCCGGGGCGGGGGGCCGGGCAACTTTTCCCCGCGCGCGCCGGGCTGGGAAGGGACGAGGACGGCGGGCGCCCCCGGCCCGCGCCGGGCCGCCGATTGCGTCGCGGAGCGGGAGGGCAGCGGGCCGCGGCGGGGCCGGAGGGGCGGCAAGTCGGCTGGGACTGGGGGGTTCCTGTCCCCCGGCCTGGCAGCGCCCTGCGGCCCCGGCGCCCTGCTCTAGCCGGCGGCGCAGTGACCGGGCTGGGCGGGCGGAGCAACTTGTGCGCTCGCAGCCTCCGGCCGCCCGGGCATCGGGACGGCCTCCGCGCCGCCACCCGGGCCGCCGAGTCCAGCAGGCCGCCGGCTGGAGCACATGGGACCCCTCCTCCCCCAGAGCAGTCCAGGCGCTGTGGGCAGGGTCACCAAGGGGCCGGGTGACCGGGAACGTCAAACCCGGGAAGGCCCCATCCCATAATTGGGGCCCCTCACTCTGGCACACTCGGGCTGTTCTTCTGGTCGTTCTCTCGGGCTGGCCGTGCACTTGGGGGAGGACGCCCCAGAGGCACACGGGGTCAGTTTTCCTGTCCTCCCACTGCCATCCTGCCCCGTGGCTTCCTAGCTGCAGACTGCCCTCCAACTCCAGGCCAGGAGGAGGAGGGGGCATAACCAGGCGCCCCCAGCCCATGCCCTCCGCAGGGTTTGGGAGCCAGTGAGAGGCAGGGAAGGGGGAGGGGAGGGGAGACTTTATAAATGAGCGCCGGCAAGGATATTAATTTGGTGGTGGGGCAGGCAGCCAGGCTGTCAGGCTGGGTGAAGGATTTGTCCTGAATGGAAATTAAAACAGCTGATTCTGAATGAAACCCCACGGTCAGCCGATGACCCCCTACACCCCCAGCCCCCACCTACCCACTCCTCTGCTCTCTGGGGTGCAGCTTGGCCACCCGGTTTGTGGTCAGAACCCAGCAGGGCTGCAGAAACCTTGGTGAGATTGGGAGCTGCCCTGCGGATGTCAGGGCGAAGGTCTGAGCACGGGGCATTCACAGAGGGTGTGGTGTAGGGTGACTGGGGTAGGGTCCCAAGTTTGTCAAATCTACGACCCCCCTCCCTAACTCTGTACGATGTAGACCTCGGCAGGCGCCTGGTCCTCCCCAGAGCCCCAGGAGCGAGCACTCATACCCACTCTGCAGATAAGAAAACTGGCGAGGCGAGGCTGAGGCCCCAGGCTGCTAAGTGGTGGATTTGGGACTCAGCCCCCAGCCCGTGGCGCTGGAGTGCGGGGAGCAGGGAAGTTGTTTGTGACTTACTGCTGTCAGGCCTGGCGTGGGGCTGGCGGGCTCCTGTGTGCGCCAATAGCTCCTTCTCCCCATTAGAGCTTTGCACCCTCATGCACACATGCGTGCACACACATGCACACGCATGCACACACATGCACACACACACACAGAGCTAGGCTCTTCCATAGGATCCCTTCTGGGACAGGAATGCTCAGCTCCGTCACGTTCTCTCCCCACCTCTCCCTGTTCTTGAGTTCTGGGAGTTGGCACAGATGGGGGCCCAGGCCCCAGGGTGACTGTGCCAGAGTCTCCATGAAGCGGAGAGGTGGTACCTCGGAGCCACTACCCCAGGAGCCTGGATGGGTGTCCCCGTCCACCTGACCTGGCTGGTGGCCTCCAGGGCAGCCCACACGTCCAGACCTGAGTGCAGAGGCCTGGGCTCTGATTACATTTAATTTTTTTCTAAGCTTGTGACCAGCTCTGAAGTCCAGTGGAGTTGAAGGTCCATTTAAGCTGCTACTGGCCTAAGCCCTTTTGTCAACACAGCCTAATCCCTCGTGGGGGGTGAGTGTCAGAAGGCTGTGCTTGTCCAGGGCCCGGCTGGCGGCCCAGACCAGACCCGGAGCTGCTGGGAGGGCTCTGCCGCCCCATTCAGCTGTCTGGCCACTTTGGGGGCCTTGGGCAGAGAGGGCTTCCTCCTTCCTGTGCCCAGTGCTGCAGGCCTTGGTGGGCCTGGCTTGGGTGCTTTCCCATACCCACTAGAGCCTCCACCTGCTGCCTTCTGAGCCACTCAGTGAGGGCAGGGATGAGCCCAAGGTACAGATCTGAAGTCTGAGTGACGTGCCCGAGACAGCTTTTGTTTCCTGCCCCTGCTGCCCAGGGCTCGCTCGTGCCCACGTGCCCTTTAGGGGGCAAGGCCTGTGCTGCCATCAGCCTGGAGAGTAGGACTGGATGGCTGAGCCGGCAAAGGAAGTGCGGAGTCTTGGAACACACCGGACCCCCCTTGGCTAGTGGCCCATTGCCCAGGAGGGGTGGGTGACCAGTAGCAGAGTGATAGGCCCACTGGCTACTTCCTGGCGGGGCTCTTTGGGAACTGGCTGAGCTTGGAGCCCTGGTGAGGGGCTTCTGGTTACATCGGAGCCTTTGGGACCCAAAATAGAGCATGTTCCAGGGCCTCTCGAAATAACAGGGTCACATGATTCTGGGGAGGCCGGGCTGAAAGGCCGGGCTGGGAGGCCGGCTGCAGTCCGCCTGCCCAGGCAGCTCTGTCTCATGGGCACTGCGGGCTGTTGGGGCGTTTGTTTGGGTAAACTCCGGAGGGGGCTCTGTTTGTTGATGGGGAAGTGTCAGAGTGAGAAAAACAACCCTCAGATGTGCCCTGACCGTGGCTGTGGCCTTGCCGGCCTGCATGCATCCTCGCAGGGGGGCTGGCTGTTGTGCCTGGGCCCAGCATGCAGCCCTGATGGGTGGGACGAGCTGGGGGCCCCCCAGGATGGGCCGAGGAGGGAGGGCCTCCGGCTCCGAGCCAGGGTTGGGCAGAGCTGAGCGAGCCGCCCTGCTCCCAGTTCCACCAGCTCCTCCAGCTGTGCCTGTCCTTCAGGGCCCCAGGGGAGCGGTACCTCCTCTGGAAGGCCCTGTGCCTGCTCCCGCCCGGCACCCACCTGTCCCACCCCCTTGGGGGCTCTGGGGTGCTTTCTGTTGCTGGTCTTCATTTCTTCTCCTGGGAAAGGAGGCCTGGGGTGGGGGGTGGTGGTTGTGGAACTACTGTGTGGGCATAGGAGGGGTGCTGGGGGCGGGCCCCCCCGTCCGGCCTGCACGCCTGGGGCTTTGGCTCTAGGCGAGGGGCCCCAGGTGAGTGAGGTGGGGTAGACGTTAGCTGTAGGGGAGGGGGCGTCAGGGTACGTGTGTGTGAGAGCCGTACCTGCCTGCCCAGAGCCCGCCGAAGCTGCCTGTGGAGTTCCACGTGCCTGGGTGGTGTGGGCTCTCTCCGCGGTTGGCACGTCTCGGGGCTGTGGCCTCGAGAGGCGAGCGAGGCCCGTCCCGTAGGAGACGCGGGCTCCCTCCCAGCCGCTGGGCCCGGTCTGGCCACTCTCCACGGGACACGGCGCTGAGGCCGCCGAGCTGGCTCAGGCTGGAGCACCGTCATGGGGCCGAGGCTTTGCAAGCTGCGACCTGCCCTCCTTCCCTTCCCCGCCGACGCCAAGCGTGTCGTTGGTAGCCGCCTTGTGTGGCCAGGGCCTAGAGGTGGTCCATTTCCATGGGCACCGGCCTTCGGTGGGGCCAGGGCTGCGCCAAGGGTTGGGTCCTCAAGATCCTGGCTGTCTGGACTGTTGCTGGTGGGCTCGTGTGCATTTGGGGACCTTCCGTCCCCGTGCTCTTTAAGCAGGTCGATTTCAGGGGTGCGAGGCAGGCCCGCGGCCAGGGCTAGTCCCTGCCTCCCCCTCCTCCCCTGTCTGCAGCGTTTATGTTTTATAAGGTGCAGCCCCGTCCGCCCCCTCCGTCAGGCCCCCACATCGCTGGCTCCCTCCACCTACTGCTCTGGAATGACATGGCCATCCCTGGGGGGACCCCAGGAGCTGCACCTCCTTGGAGGGCCGTGTCCTGTTGCCCGGGGTCTCCTCCTCTGTCTTTGCTGCCTGTGTGTGTGGCCCACCCCTCGGCCTCCCGGAGCCTCGGCTGAGCATCTGTACAGTGGACGCACGTGCCGGGCAGCCAATGTGGCGTCGGGGCGTGTCTGCCTCTGCCTCCTGCCTGGGTCAGGGTGCGGCCCAGGTCTGGGTGTTGCACCAGCACAGGCCCCCGATGCAGAGGTGGTACCTGGTGCCATCGGTGCTTGGAGCAGACTCAGGAAAGGGGGACTGCCCTGTCCTCCCCCTGTCCGGCACCCTCAGCCTGCCGGGACCCCACTGCAGGGAGTCTCCTGGAGGCCTGCAGGGGGCGGGTGGGGCTCGGGACGCGCTTGCACACCCGCCGGGCCTGGTGCGAGCTGTTCCGAGCAGTTGTGCCCCAGCGTCTCCCAGACAGGCAAATTGCACCCTAGAGTTACAAAGCGATTGTCTTGCTCAGCAGCTGAACGCGCGTGAAATGGAGCAGAAAGCAGCTACGTGACCGTGGCCCAGGCCGTGCCGGGGAGCGTGGGATGTGCACACGCGTGTGCAGGGCCTGGGTGTGTGTGTGCACACACGCTCACATCCTCTCCCTCTCGGCCGACTCTGGCTGTGCTGCACTCACCCCGCAGCCAGGCCCTCCCTGCAGCGCTGCCTGGTGCTATTCGTTGTGTGTCCCCGTGAGTCCGTGTCTCTGTGTCTGTGTGTCCCTGTGACCCTGTGTCTCTGGCTCTGTGTCCCTGTCACTGTCTTTGTGTCCTCGTGTTCCTATGACACCGTGGTTCTGTGTCCCAGTGTCCGTGTCCCTGCGCCCCATGTGAGCAGAGTGGGTGACTGAGGTGGCTGTTTAGGGGCCTGATTTCCTCGTCATCACCAGATCGCGGTGGCTCCTGCCTTTCTCGTTGTTCTCAGTGTCTCCCGACGGCACTTCCCCTTCCCCTCCATGGGGCCCCTGCTGTGCACCTGGCATATGTGGAGGCTCTGTGGGGACAGCCCTGTGAACGGGTGGGGACGTGGAGCCCCGGGGAGGCCTCTGAGGGCCTTGGTGCTGGTCCTGTGTCTTGGGGTGGCCTGCCTTCCTTTTTCTCAGCAAATCAATTTTCCAATCTGGGGGTCCTGAGCACCAGTGGAACAGAACCTGCCCCTGGGTTGGGGACAGTGCTCCCCCAGACCTCCTGGTCCTCAGTAGCATCTTCCGAAGCTGGGGCCTGGTTTGTGCACGGGCCTGGCTCCCTGGGGACCCCAGTAGGGTCTCGGGCCTTTGGGTGAGTGTTTTGTTCTGTGGGACTTGGTGGAGGGATGAAGCTTCACTCTGTCCGCCTGTCCCTCTCCACCCACTGAAGGCCTACTGGCGACTGGAGACCCTGATCCTATCCAGGTTGTCATGGGCTGGGGGTGGCGCAGGGTTGGGGCTATGGGCTGGAAAACCATGGGTTGGCGCAGCAGCCAGAGGCACAGCCTGAGGACCCCTGTGGCCTGGTGCTCAGCTGCTTACCTGTTCACCTGTGGGGGAGGAGCTGTCTGGTAGCAAATACCTGAGGTACCTCTTATAGGGGGCAGGGAGCCTTGCTTATCTCTGTAGTCTCTACCCACACACACGCACACACACGCATGCTTGCACATAAATGCATGCCCATATGCACATGCACGCACACAGCAGCACACACGAACCCATGCTTGTACACACAGGGGCATGCATGAACACATGCATGCACGAATATATATAAACACAGAGCAAATATGCACACATGCATGCGTATACACACGCACACACGTTCACAAGCACACACATTCATACTCTTGCACACGCCCAGCCTTCCCCACCACTCCGAACAGTCTCGACAATGTCTTCCTTAGAAGGACGCAGGTCTGCTGGCTGGGTTCATGGCACACACGCACAGAGCACACCCGCTGGGTGCTGGCCGGGTCCTCCTGACCCGTGGAGATGGGTGTGAGGAGTGGAGGGGTGGGGACTGCTTCCTGTTGGAGCTGGTTCTGGTGTGGGCCCTGAAAGAGAGGCCGGGTTGCAACAGGTGGTGGGGGAGGGGCCCTCCAGGTGGCAGGGACAGCCGAGGCAAGCTAGGGCTGGGAGAGGTGGCAGTGTGTGAGAGGAGGCTGGAGGGACACAGTGTCCAGGTGGCACCCCGGTGCCGGGCCCGCTGTGTGGGGGTCCGGGGTCCACGGCGGCCGTGGGCTTGGTGGCATGGCTGGTTGCAATGTGGCTTCCTGCTCTGTGCAGAGGGTGGGCTGGAGGCAGGCGGGGGCTGGAAGGAGGCAGGTCCCAGCTGGGCTCGGAGCCTGATGTGGCAGGTGCCCCTGTGAGTGGCCTTCCCCTCCTTGTCCTCACCATAGCAGCCAGGGCTGGAGATGGGGGGCTCCAAGGTCAGACCGGGTTCCCGGGGCCGTGCTGGGGAAACGCTACCTTCCCGGAGCAGGATGCCCCCCCGTCCCTCAGGCCCCGGCTCTCCTCGTGTCCTTTCTTTCTCTCTTCCTGGCCCTTGGGCTGTCCTTGGGGACATGTTCTCTACCGCACGCTTCCCCCCATGTTGATGGAGACATCTCAGGGCCTGTGGTGCTCGTGGCGCCAGTTAGGGGGCCTGGGGTCCCTGGGTGAGGTGGTGAAATGGTCTGGCGGCTGAGAGGGTGCACGCCCAGGCCGGGGAAGAACGTGCAGGCCCGAAGCACTGGACGAAGCTGTAGGGACAGGCTGTCCGTGGAGGGCAGGGCAGGGGCCCAAGGGCCATGGTGAGGACTGGCCTTGGGGCTGGGGCATGGGACCTTGGGGGGCCCTTGGGGTCCTCGACCGGCACTTGGCTCTGGGTTTCTGAGGCAGGTGGCCTTGACCTCTGTCATCTGGGGCCCGGCCCACGAAGGGGAGTCCTCGCGTGGCTTCTGGGTTGGTTTGAGCAACAGTGGTTTCCAGTTATGCCTCAGTTTCCCTGACTGAGCCCTGGGCATGGGGCTGGTGGTGACGACGGGTCTCAGCAGAGTCTGCAGCCACCGTCCCGCGTCCGGAGCCTCCCGTGCGGAGGGGAGGGAGAGCAGAGTGCTTGGGCCGGGGCCAGGCTGTGTGTAAATCCTCCAGCGCGCTGTGGATAAACCCCGCGGAGTTCAAAGCCGCCCCGGGTGTGGCCGCCCGGCTGTAATGAGGTTACTGATTCAACAGGCTTCCTGGTGCTGCCGCCTAGAACCGGGGAGGCTGGGAAGCCCCAGGGAGGGATCTAAGTATCCCGTAATTGACCAATTTAGCTTAAGTGTCCACATTGGCCCCGGGCAGAGGTCAGGCGGTGACAGCCCAGGTGGCCGCAGTCCCGCAGTGGCTGTGCTCACGCCTCCAGTGGAGGCCGCCTTGCCCAGAGCCCTCAGCAGCAGGCGCCCGTGCCTCCGCCTGGGGCTCCCTCCGTCCTGCCTCCCGTCTGTCTGTGGGGTCAGCTCTAGAGACACGTCCTTCCGGAAGCCTGCTGGCTGCTGTTTTCTCACGGTGGAGAGGGCAGGGTAGTGGGCACAGCCTCAGACATGGTGCTGGGCTGCTGTCACATCAGCTGGCTCCTGCCTTGCTTGTCTTGTCATTTTCTTGTGGGGCGATGACGCTGCTGGTGGGGACACCGAGGATGAGGAGGATGAGCTGACTCGGTGCACGCAGAGGACTCAGGGCCGTCCTGGGAGCAGGCGCTTGGGCAGCTTGGGCTCGGGACACACCGGCCGCCCACCTCACCTCTCTTGTTTCCCAGGCTGCCCGAGGGCAGGGCCGGGGCGAGGTCAGCGTCCAGCACGGGTGCCCGGGAGATGCTCATCCGGTTCAGGAGTGGGCTGGAGAAGACCCCACGGCTGTCCGCCCGCCCGGCTGCCCGCCCATGCCCTGGGGGGCCCACCCGGCCCCCACGAACCCGCCTCGTGTCCAGAGCCCCTGCCTCGCTGGCCGTCTGTCGCTCAGAGGCGGGGGGCGGGCCTTGGGCAGCGTTGGTCAGTGCTGGCTGCGGGGGTGGCCCTGGGCTCAGTTGTCCTGAGCTCAGCTCTCTCTGCGGGCAGGCCGGTGAGGCGGGGTCCACGTTTGGGGGATGAGGGCTGCAGGCTGGGGGAGGTGGAATGATGTGCCCGGGACGCCCTGGCTGGTGAGGCCCCGGAATGCCAGCTCGGGGGGCCGAGCCACGATGGGGGTTCTTTCTCGAGACGTTCAGAGAGGCTTTGGGGTGTCTTCAGCAGAGGCGCTCACTGCTGCTGCTGGGAGAGGTTTGTACCGTTGAGCTCTGGGAGGCGGTCCCCGAGCCCCCTTGACCTGCCCTGTCCCGGAGGCTGGCCGTCACCCACCCCTGCCTCCGGGAGGGGGAGCCATCCCATGCAGGGGTGCGTCCTGGGGCTGGGGCGGCGGCCCGGGTCTGCTCTCCAGCCCACTTGCTGCACCCAGCATGTCCCTTCGTCTCTCTGGGCCTCGGTTTCCCTGGGGCCCCCCAGTGGCCCTCCTGGTACCTTGGTCTTGTTACCTGAGCTGGTGGCCCTCTGGTTGGGATGGCAGAGCTGGGGACCACTCCTCAGGCAATGGCAGGGGGGGCGGGTCCCTGCGGGCTAGGCAGCCCCGGGCTTTGAGTTGGCTGGGGTGCTCACTCCAGCCGGCCCAGCTCTGGTTTTGAACTAGGGATGTTCGGGGAGCAGCGTGTAATGGGGAAGCAGTGAACCTCGCGAGTTGGGGCTGGCTTGAGTGTGGCGGCATTGGGGTCATGCTGGCCACCACGCCAGGCCAGGCCAGCCCCTCTCTCCTTGGGCTCTGACCTCACCTCCTGGAACTCTCCACGGTCCCCCTCTGGCCCCCCGGGTGGAGGCTAGGCCTCTGCTCAGTGTCACGTGGCCTCTCCCGCCACAGCAGCCACCACTCAGTGTTCCCCTTGGCTTTCTTGCATTTAAGAGTTGGAGGTGGAAGAGAGTACCCTGTGTGATGGGTCAGCGCCAGGCCCGAGTTGGGGGCTGTGTGGCCCCGGGCCACCACGTTCACCTGCCTGGGCCTCCGGTTCCTCACTTGTGAGCTGCCTGGGAAGCCAGAGAGGTGATGTTGCAGGTGGGTTTTAAGGTATGATTAGGAGTTTGCTGGCCAGGCAGAGCATGGGTGGACGCTCCCCAGGTGGTCCTGGCAGCAGCCAAGGGTACAGAGAGGGGGTGCCCACGTGACCAGGGGCCGGAGTCCACCCTGGAGGATTACAGGAGTTCCTGACTGCGTGGCCGGGCGCTTTGGGCTGCCCTTCGCCGGCCGGGTGACAGGTCTGCACTGGAGGGACCCTGCGAGCGCGGGGGTGTGGTCAGCTGGTCTGGGAATGATTAACCCTGGGAGGAGGTGGGGCTGGGAGTGGGCCTGGCTGCCATAGGTGCCCCCTCTGCGCTGGTCCCCTCCTGGCCTGATGTCCCCGCGACTTCCCGGGCCCTGGAATGCCCTGGTCCGGAGCATGACCCACGCTGGCCCACCACGCACTGTTTTGCCAGCTCAGCCCTGCGGCCCCTGGGGTGAGCGCCGTGCCGGGCCCCTTGCTTACCCCGACTGTCCCCTCATCCCTTGGTCCATCCCTGCAATGCCCGTGCCACAGCCCCTGCCCGTCTTCTGTGGGCAGCTGTCGGTGTCATTTGCCCGGGAGCCTGCTGTGTGCACGGGGCTGTCTGGTGGCCCCTCACCCTCTGCTCACCGAGATTGAAGAAAACAGCTCTGATCGGGGCCAGAGTCCAGCAGAGGTGGTGGCCCGCCCCCGCCCCACCCCTCCTCTTGGACTTTCTGCCCAGGATCAAGGTCGGGCGGTGGGTGGGGAGGTGGGGCCTTTGGCATTGGGTGCCGGGCCGCTCTGGGCCCAGACGTGTTGAGGTGGGCCATGGCTGGGGCAAGGCCGTGCTGGCTGTGGCCGTCCTGAGGCCAGCTGATGGGCAGGCAGGGCACCAGCCTGTGGTGCCTGCCTGCCCGCCCCCCCCCCCCCCGAGCCTGGGACCCCAGGAACCTCCCCCATGAGAGGCTGACCCCTCCAGGTGATGCGCCCGGGCGGTGGCATGCCCGGGGCTCCTGCCCGTCCCCTTCCCACTCTGCCACATGAACTTTGTGACTTCCTCCCTGTTTATCTCGGTTTCCTCACTTGTAAAATGGAAGGAAGGATGTTGGGCCGTGTTGGAGGTGGGGGGCCGGCCCTGCCGTGTGCCCCCGCTCCCGCCCCGGACCCTGGCCGCCCCCTCGCGTTGGCCGTGGGGCCCCGGGACCTCAGCCCCTGCTCGTCAGTGGGGTCGGTCTGCAGGTCTCACTGGCTGAACCCACAGCGCCGGGCACCGCGCCAGCCCGTGGAGCGCCTGCGGAACGAATCCGTGCTCTGCAGACGCGCCTGCACACCCTGCGCAGAGATGGCGCGCGACGTTGACTTTTAAAATTGTCATCGTGCTTCAGTCACCCTCCTTCTAGGGGTCCATCCCAGCGTCAAAGGGAGGGCCACCCTGCTGCATGCTAGCCTGGTGCCGATGCCTGGGACTGTGCGGAGGGTGCCCTGGGCCAGTGCCCGATGCTGGGGCCCTGGGAGCCCTCGGGGAGCCTGTGGCCCAGGCTGGGACCGAGCGCGTTTCTGCACAGCTCTGCCTGCGTGAGCTGCACCTGCCCCCCGCTGCTGGGCAGAACCTGGTTTCCTCGGACTGAGTGCCCAGGTGTGGCGTGGGGCGACCCTCCGCCCCGCACGACTGCCCGTGTTGGGACCTGGCTCCCTCCTCTGCTGCTCAGCACGTTGTGGTGGAGCTGGGCTGGCGGGCGGGGGAGGGCGAGGCCCAGCTGAGACCTCAGAGCAGACCCCCCGCCCTGTCCGCCCGCTGCCTGTCCATCTGCCTGTCCACCTCCCTGGCTGGCTGTCCAAGACGCCTAGCTCCTGCTGGCTGCCGAGGCCCAGCCCCCAAGGGGTGATTGGTGCTTGGGGTCAGACGGACTGGGCTCGACCCCAGCACTGCCCCTCCTGATGTCCTGTCTGTCTGTCAAGTGGGGCTGGTCATGCGTGTCAGGGCGGGTCCCCCGTGGCGAGTGCGCAGCTGGAGTTAACTAGTGTGATGTCGTCCTTGTCCCCAGTCCGGGGCAGCACATGCAGTGAGGGCGGTTGGTCCTGGGCGCAGAGAGGGCACCGAAGCAGTGCGACTGGCTCGCCGTGGGGTTCAGTGCGTGGGGCCCTCCGGGTCGGGTCCTGAGGGGTGCACAGGAGTTCCCCGGGAGCCGTCGGTGTTTGCGTCCTCAGCCCTGCGTGTTAGCTGTGCTCCGTCACAGGCCTCTGGGCAGAGCTCCGTGAACCTGCCTCTGTGGCTGCAGCCCAGCCAGCGGTGGGGGAGGTAGAGATGGAATCAGAGCGCCAGAAGGCTCTAGATCTCCTTGCCCTGGGGGGTTGGAGCCATCGCAGGGTCTTGGGCCCTGGGGGGAGGAGGCTCTGCCTGCTGTGGGACCCGTGGGGGCTGCGGTGGGGGGAAGGGGTGACAGGGAGAGTGGTCCCAGGGCTTTTGGCCTGACTGACACCTGGCAGGACGACGTGCAGGACGATAACCGAATGAGGAACCCGTAGAGAGAGCGGGTCTGGGGCGGGGGGTGCTCTGACGCCCACGGGGGCGGTCAGGTGGGCAGCAGGTGTGCGGGGCTGGAGTGTGGGGGAGAGGCCTGGGCTGTGATGTGCCGTCCTGCAGGTGGCAGGACACCCCGGCAGGGAGGGGTGGTCCCAGAGAGGCCTGGAGGAGGCGGCCAGTGCCCGAGCCCCTGCCAGGGTGCCTGGGGGAGCCGGTGTCGGAGCCCCTCCCGGCCTCCGCTGGCATCGCTCAGGGCCTGGCTCCTGCTGCTGGGAGAACTGTGCCAGCCGGCCGTGGGGTGGGTCTGTGGTCACGGAGCAGCCGCCAGGACAGCCCTAAGGACCAGCCTCGCCCTGAGGAGGAGGGGGTGGCCCTCATCTCCGCTGGAGGTGTGGGTGGGTGCGGGGGCTTGTTCCCACCCGCCTGCTGCCCCCAGCCCAGGGTCTCTGCCCTTTGACGGTCTGTTGAAAGAATGTGTTTGGCAGCCGTGGTGAGAGAGGTGATGCTCCCCGCCGTGGCTGGGTGACACAGGGTGTGGCATGTCCCAGATCACTGGGCTGGAGGCTGCTCCTCACCTGGCACTGGTGTGGCCACGCCAGATGGGCTGGCCCGGGCACTCCAGGAGTGGGAGGCCTGTCCGGGGCCACTGCCGCCTGGACCTGGCAGCTGGGCAGCCCCGAGCGTGTGCCGTGCCCCAGACGGCCTGGTCTGGTACCAGCTCAGGTGCCACATCTGTGCACAGGGTTCATGACAGTCCTGGCACCTTGGGCACCTGAAGGTGACAGGAGATACTGCAGCCCAGTGTGGAGCTGGGGCCTGGGCACCACGTGTTCCTCCGCTCAGCTGCCCCCCGGGCCAGGCCCCAGGCGGTCAGCCTGTGATGTCCACGGGCCTCTGGGGCCTCCCTCCTCAGCCTGGGGGGTGGGCAGCTGTGACCTGGGTGACCAGCCCTCAGGCCAGGTGGCATCTCTCTGAATGGGCTGGCGCTGGGCCTCCCAGGGTCACGGGGTGGGTCGCGGCCCCGGGTGCCGTCGGTGGCTGCAGTCCGTGGGAGAGGTGTGCTCCCCGCGGGTGTCTGTCCAGCTGCAGGGGGCCCTCTGGGTGGGGGTGGCCTCCCTGCCCGCAGCCCATCGCTGACGCTTGTCTGCTTGTGGACATTATTGTGTCTGTTGCGTTGGGCACTGGGGACGCTCTTGTGGCCGGCTGATGGCCTGGGGGAGGGGACGGCTCCCGGAGCCAAACTGGCTCAACACAGCTGCTAAGCTGCAGAGCTTGTGACTGGAGGGGGGCAGCCAGTGTCCTTCCTTGGGATCGGTCCAGCCCTGCACTGAGGGCAGGCCCTGCGCTCTGCCCAGCCCCATGCGTGAGGGGTCCAGGCAGGCAGATTGTGGCTCTGGAGGAGGAAGCAGGCCTTGTGCAGGCGTGGGGTATTGAGGGACCCCAAAACGAGATGCTCTTCCAGGGCTCTGGAGATGCCCCCCCCCCCCCCGGCCTGCCTCCCCTGCTGACCCTGCGCCCCTCTTGGTTTCTGAGAACAAGGAGGTGACTATCGTCACCACCTTCCCGTCTGGACTCTGGGCTTGGGCCTTGGTGTCCATGCTGGCCAGGACCTGGCCACCGGCCCATGTGACTGCGTGAGGTGGCTGCTGGTGTTCCTGACCTGGAGCTTGGTCCCCAGGACCTGGCGGCTCAGGGCCCCAGGGTCTGCCCACTCGTGAGGACCGCCAGGCGGGGTTGGAAGAGTGTGGCCTGGGGGGCAGGGGGTCTGTGTGCCCTCTGAGGGCTTTCTCCTGGGAGCTGGAGGCTGGAGAGGGCTGAGCGCAGGGTGTGCTCCAGACAGATGTCCGCCCTTGTGGGAGGGTGGTTGGGGCTGACAGCGCGTGGGTTAGACAGTGGTGTCTCCCCCAGACCCCCCTGGCCACTCCCCCGGAGCCCACCCAGGTCCCAGAGAGTGGCAGTGGGGGCGGTGAATGTCAGAGCCAGTGGTGGGACTGAAGGGTCTCCTGGGAGTGACGAGGGACAGCCTGACGTCGTGCACGGGGGCTGGTGGTGCTCCTCCACGGGGCGCGTGCCAGGACTCGGGCCTCGATGGTGGCAGGCACCGCGGCACCGCGTTTCCTTTCAGCAGGTGCCCCAGGCAGACTCAAGCAAATCACGGTCCCAGCAGGGGCCTTACTGAGCACGGCCAGGAGTGGGGAACCCACCCACTGCCACAGGGTGGATATGTGAGCAACGGATGCCCCCTGGCCGGGCTGTCCCAGCCCCAGGATCAGACCCCCCTCTTCTGTGGAGCTCTAGATCCTCAGGGAGCAGGCCGGGGTCAGCCATGCCCACTTTAGTGCCGACAAGCCCGGTGCCCACGCTCGGAAGGCCCGGCCGGAAGGGATAGGAAGGAAAGGTTCCTCTAATTGTGTCGTCGATGAAATCGGGGTCTGTGCCCACGGCCCGCCGACAGCCAGCCTCCGCCGCTTCCGGCCGCGTGGTGCCCTCTCTCGGGAACCTGGTGGGGCACCCCTGCTGTGCTGGGGGGCAGGGGTGCTGCACTCCCCCTCCCTCCCTCCCTCTGTCTCTGATTAGGAAGCCGAGGCACAGAGGGGGGCGGCGCTCAGCTCCTGTCCGTGGTCACACGGCTGGTGGGTGGCAGAGCTGGGATTCGAACCCAGGTCTCTGACTCTCCCGGGCCCTGGGTGTGCGGTCCAGTCCTGGTGGCTGGCGGGAGGCCGGGAGGAGGGGAGGCATTCCTCGTCTGGGAGGGGCTGCGCTGAGCCTCGGGGCGGGGCGATGCCTTGTTTCCTTCACAAACAACCAGGGCTGGCTGGAGCAATTTTATTTTTATTTCCTATTTTTACTTCCCCGTTGGCTCTTTTTAGCAACTCTGGGTTAGAGGGGCCCCCGCCTTCCAGTCTCCACCCGGCTTCCTGGCCCGGGCCTGAGCCCTTGCAGAAGGCGAGCGTGTGCGTGTGTGTGACCCAGGGTCGGGGGACCCACAGCCTGGCTTGCATACACCTGGTGACGGGGAGCTCACTCCCTGCCTGGGGAGTCGTGTGGGGTGGCCCTTCCTCATCCCCCGAGCTCAGCCCTGGGGAGCCGGTGGTGGCAGTGGGTGTGCCTCGGTACATGACTCAGTTCTCTCACACCCTTCCCCTGGTTCTTGGCTGGAGGCTGAGGTTTGGGGTGGTCATGACAGGAGCAAGGGTGACCAGTGTGGGTGGGTGCACAGGGTGGGCTGGGCAGGCTGCAGGAGGGCGGGCGTGGGCCCCACCCTGTTCGTACTGTGGCGTCAGTGAAACCCACCCTCGGAGCGAGAGTCTGGGACGCATCTGGCCAGCTGGGGTCTCCCCGTGTGGGGGATGTGGAGAGCCCAGGCTGGAGGGGTGTCTCCCTGGGGGCTCCCGGTCCTGTGTGGGTGAGGACGCTTTCATCTCCTGGCGTGAGCATCCCTGGGCCTCATGCCAGGCTTTGGTGGGTGGGGGTCCCGAACTGGGAGGTCAGGCCAGGGGAAATGCCAGGCCCACCATGGCGTCCAGGCTTGATCAAGTAGGGTTGGGGGCTCAGGCAGAGGACTGGCGAGCCGTGGGCCACCCACGTGCCTAGGTGCCAGCCTGCGCCAAGCCACTGCACTCCCTTTACAGCTGAGGATGGGCTCAGAGAGGCCGAGCAGGTCCTCAGGCCCACACAGTTGTGTTTCCTGTACTCTCTTTCCCTGTATCCCACAGACAAGGAAACTGAGGTGCTCGGAGCCAGGGCACGTGGCCAAGGTCCCACAGGTGGCTGGGCCCAGAGCCCGAGCTTGGGACACTGCATCGCCAGGCCATCAGTGGGGCGGCAGGACAGGCAGAACCATCACAGCAAAGGGGGGCAGGGTTCATCCAGGACCTGCCGTGGGGTCAGAAGAGAAGGCCACGCAGCCCTGACATTGGGGACTGCTCGCCTGGACGGGGACAGCAGACACAGATTGCTTTCCACGCGCAAAGCTCCTTCCACCAACCCAGTGCCTGCTCCGTGCCGGGAGCCGGACGCTCAGCGTGTGGGCGAGTGAGTCTGGACCAGACCCCGGTGTCCCGCGGCTCCTGAGTGCTCTGCGGGTCGGGGTGGGGGGCTGCTGAGGTGGCTGAGGAAGGCTGGAGGGGCGCTCGCTCCGTGAGGTCGCTGGGGCCCAGCCTGCTCTGCGCCTTTCTGTCCATCTATTGGCAGTCACCGCGGACGCCGGGAACCAGCTGGTCCTGGACTCTGTGCTTCTGAGCTCCTTGCCACCCTGGGGGTGCTGAGTGGGCTTCCCAGGCACGGCCCACGGTCCCTGGTTGCCCCAGGGTGCTGGGCGTGGCCCCCAGGGCCGCGTGGCTGTGCCTAGGCACTAGGGGGGCTTGCGGAGTGCTGGGGGAACCCACCTCCCTCCCGCCCCGCCTGCCTCGCTCCCGCCAGGCCCTCCGCGCCCCGCAGCCCGGGGCCCTCCTCCTGCTTGGCCGGCCTTCCCCCCGGTGTGAGTGATGTGGGTGGTGAGGTCATGCAGGTGCCCGGTGGTGCGTGCCTGTGTGGTAATCCCTTGATTAGAGGCCAGGAAACCAAATCCTGTGGCCCAGGCGGGTGGGGGGCACCTCCTTGGACAGGCCCCAGAGATTATGGGGTTTCCACCTGCCCCGCCCTTGGGAGGTGGCACCGGCACCTGGCTGCTGGGGCCACCTTGTCACTGTTGGAGGAGGGACTCGTGCTCGGAGCCTGGCCCGGGATGCCACGGCAGCAGGACTCCCGTGCCCAGTTCAGGCCCACACTCAGTCCTTTGCAGTGGGGTGACTTGGGGGCAGCCTGTGTCCTTCTTCCGGCCTGGACCTTGTCACCTGTGAAGTGCGGTGAAGGCACTTGTCTCAAGGGTGGCCAGACCTTCCGTTCTTGCCCAGGAGCAGGGAAGAGCCGTAGCTGGGGGCCCCTCTGAACCTCGGTGTCCTCACCTGCGGGGTGCAGAGGGGACGGCTAGCTCTGGTGTTGGGGGCCTGGGGAACGTCAGAAGGACGAGAATGTCCTGGCCCAGCTTCTGCACCCCCACCCCCGCCCTGGAGGACGTGTTTCCCTGGGAGGGTGGTTTCAGGGGCAGCTGGTTCCAGGACCATCTGGGGTCACAGGGGTTTCCCAGGCCAGGAAGCGACAGCCGCCCCCCACCAGGTAGGTGTGTGCGGTCTTGGCACGGGCCCCTCCCCCGACCCCCCAGCGATGGCCCCCTGCCTCTTGCGGACCCCCAGGCCTCAGGGACCCACGGCCCCAGCCCCAGTGAGCGTGGTGCCGAGCGGGGGGATGGCGTGATTCTGGGTTCGCCTTCCCTCAGGCGAAGGGGATCTTTCGTAACTGTGGGAAAGAGCGTTTCCTCCCCGAAGCTGGGTGCGGGCGGGGGCTTGGTCAGCACATGGGACGTCCTGGCGCCCTCTCGCCTGTCCGCTGTCTTGTCTGCGATGCTCACGGGCCCGGGGTGGGGCGGGCAGGCCTAGTCCTCCCTCCCCCTGGGCTTGGCAGTCTCCCACGGCGGGGGGCCTGCCAGCCAGCGGGTGCCCCGAGAGGTCCCTGGGGGGGCCGTGCCTCAGCCTTCGCGCCCTCTGCCTGGTGTGCTTGCCTGGCCCCCGCACACCTCCTCTGTCCCTGCAGCCTGATTCTGGGGCCCCCTCCCCCTTGAAGACGGGAGCCTGCATCCCTGCCCCCTGCAAGTCTCTGCCACCCCATGTCCGCTCCTTGGTCCACCAGGGGTTCCGGCCAGACATGGACACGTCCTGCCCTGGGTCTCAGTTTCTCCAATCCCGAGAGGTTGGTCCCTCCCGATACTGATGAGTCCTGGTGGCGGGGCGCAGTGCTGGGCAGGCAGGGGCCCGGGAGCTGGCGCACTCAGCTCGGGTCTAGCCTGGCATGCAATGGGCGCTTGCTGGGGACCTGGGGACAGTGGGCATGGCCTGGTGGCTGCGCTGCAGCGAGGGGCCGTGATTTGGGCCCCGCCCGCTGTGCTCCTGACTCAGCAGCTGCAGCGGGGAAGCCCAGCCCGGTGCCTGCCGCATGGCCCGGGGTTCTTGAGAAGGAGGTGGGAAGTGGCACCTCTGTTCCGCCTCTGGTTCCCAGCAGGAGGCCGGGGTGCGGGGCTCCTGGGTGCTCGCTCCCACTGTCCCCGGGCGCCCCACTGTGTCCTACAGGGTGACGTTCTCACCGCCACCCCCGTGCCCCTCCTGCCACCACACGGGCTGCCCCTCGCCTGCCAGGTGTCCCTGGGTTGGGCGCCCCCCCGCCCCGTGACTGCGGTGCCTGCTGCCCCGTTGCCCGACGGTCGGACGGCTGATGTGGCTCTGGGGGCCCAGGGGGAGGAGAGACGGCCTCCCCGCCGGGGCCCGGTGCTGGACTCTGCCCGGATGGTAGAGGACGCGGGGTGCGCGGGCGCTCGTGGGCGTGAGCGCCTGGTCCCCGCGGGCCTTGAGCAAGGGCCTCCGCCTCCTCCCCTGGGCCGGAGGTGCTGGAGTGGAGGGTACAGTCGGGCCCAACCTGCTGATGAGGTTTTGGTGCCACTTGGCGGACAGCACTGGGGGCAGCTGGGAGGCTGAGGGCCCTGGCGCCCCTCCTGGGCCAGCATGGAGGTGCCCACCCGCCCCGGGCTCGGAGTCTGGCTGGGGAAGCCCACGGCAGGCGGGGACCGCAGCCACGGGCTGAGGTCTGGCGGGGACACGTTTCCATCCCCCTCACACTGTGTTCCGCCCCCCGAGTTTTAATTTGGCGTCCCCCTCACCCACAGTGCCACCAGCGTCCGCCACCGTCACCTGCCTGCTCGTTCCCTCAAGGTATTTGTGATACCCGGAGCCAGAAAAGGCTCCTGCCCAGTGGGGAGAGTGAGGTGGCACCGAAGAATTGAAGCTGAAATTTGGTGTGCTGCGTGCTCCCCACTGCGTGCCCCCCCTGCGTGCCCCC
>PVJL010014513.1:0-27790 GCA_004026885.1 Lyroderma lyra | reverse complement strand
GTATGCTCTCTGTAGATTGCTCTGCCCCTTCTTCTATTCCTATTATCCTGATGTTGTTTTGTCTCATGGAGTCGGATATTTCTTGCAGAGTTCTTTCAATCCTTTTGGTTCTATATTCCCTCTCTTCCTCTTTCTGAGCTGTTTCCATGTTCTGATCTTCAATATCACCAATTCTTTCCTCCACCTGGTTGGTCCTGTTTCCTATGGCAGGTATTTCATTTCTCACTTCTTTTATGGTATTATTTATTTCTCATATTTCTGTCTCAATCTTTGTTATGTTTTGAATTCCTTTGTTAAATTGTTCTTTTTGTTCACAGAGTTCCTTTTTTATGTCGTTTATATCCTTTTTATATTATTTATCTCAGCTATGGTGTTCTGCCAATAGGTTTTCATTTCTCTCACAGCCTTTAGAAAGGCTGCTTTAAATTTTCTGTCACTTAAATCTGACCTTTCCATTTGTAACAAGCTGTCTTCTGTGTAAATTTCATGTTCTTTCTGAGGAGTTTTAGTTTTTAAGGAATTCATCCTGTTCGCTGGGTTCTCCCTCTTTGACATGAGTGCTTTCTGCTCAGTGCCCAGATTATTGTTTTTGTGGTGTCTTGCTGTAGGGCAAACACTAGGTGGCACTGGGGGTCAAGTTTTGGGGGAGAGGGGGCTGTTTGTTTCTTGTTTCTGATCTCCTACTGCGTTTGGAGGATATGTGCGTATATTCTGGGGAGAGGCCAACAAAAGGTGCTCCAAGGGCAGCTCTGCCTTTTGCCCTTTGCTGGGGAAGCTGTTCCGAGGCTTGTTTCTGCCATCTCAGGTGAATGCTATCAAATCAGTCTTTCTTCCCAGCCCTGATTCAGTGTCTGGCTGTCTTCAGGCTCACACTGCTTTCAGAACCCTGGGGTGCATGAGGAAGTGCACGCTCCATAAGTCCAAAGCTGTGCGCCTGGCCTGAGACAGCAGGGTCACCTTTGCAGTGGGCTGGGAACAGGAACTTTAGCCCTGTGTAGGTCTCCAGGGGGCTTAGAGCTGGCGAGTCATCTTTGCAGTTCAGAGTCCTCGCTCAGCCCTTCTACCACTCAAAAGTTTCAGAGGCTGGCTCCCAAACTCGGTCCCCAGCATGCGGGTCCAAAGCCCAGCTCTCCCCTCCCCCAAACTGCACTGCTCCGAATAGTCAGTAGCGATTGTGTTCTATTGTAGTCTGTCTCTGCTCCCTTCCCTCTCCCCAACTCGCCCCCTTCTTGCCAACCTTCAGGTGTTTACTTGCGATTTGTGGATTTCTTAACAGCCGTTTTGTCACTCAGGGTCCTCTTTCTTGGCTCCTGGGCGGCAGTTCAATTGTGTTTTCTGGGAGAGGCTTTAGGGACCTCCTCTCCAGTCGCCATCTTGCCTTCTTCCTCAAAAAGAATTAACACCTACACTTTTCAAACTATTTCAAAAAATCTAATAAGATGGCAGACTCCCAAACTCATTTAATGAGGCCACCATTACCATGATTGCAAAACCAGATAAAGACACTACAAAAGAAAAAAAAACCCTATAGGCCAATATTCCTAATAAACATAGATGTAAAACATCTCAACAAAATATTAGCAAATTGAATTCAGCAATACATTAAAAAAATTATAAACCACATTCAGGTGGGATTTATTTCTGAGATGCAAGGTTGACAATATACATAAATCAAATAACATGATATACCACATGAACAAAATGAAAAATAAAAATTATATGGTCATTTCCATAAATGCAGAAAAAGCATTTGACAAAATTCGTCAGTCATGTACGATAAAACACTCAGCAAATTGAGAAGAGAAGAAACATATCTCAATTTAATGAAGGCTATACATGATACAGCCACAGCTAACATAATAATCAATGGGGAAAAGCTAAAAGTGTTCCCTTTAAAATCAGGAACAAGACAAGGATGCCCACTGTCACCTCTCCTATTCAAGATAGTACTAAAAGTCTCAGCCAACAGTAATTAAAAAAAACTAAAAACAAATAAAAAAACATACAAGTAGGAAAGAAGAAGTAAAACTATCATTATTTGCAGATGATATGATACTGTATTAGAGAACCCCAAAATTATTGTAAGTGACAAATAAATTCAGTAAAGTAGACAGATACAAAATCTATACCCAGATATCAGTTTCATTCTTATACACCAATAAAAAACTAAAAGAAAGAGAAGAAAACTATCCCATTTACAAATGCATCAAAAAAATTAAAATACCAAGGAATAAATTTAACCAAGGAAGTGAATGGCCTGCACTCAAATAATTATAAAACACTGAAGAGAGAAGTAAAAGAAGACACAAATAAATGGAAACACATACAATGCTCATGGATAGGAAAATTTAATAGTTAAATATAGTTAAAATGTCCATACTACCCAAAACAATCTATAGATTCAATGCAATTCCCATCAAAATACCAAAGGTATTATTCACAGAAATAGAATCTATAATCCTAGAATTTATATAGAAGCATAAAAGACATGGCATAGCCACAGCAACCCTGAGCAAGAAGAACAAAGTTGAAGGAATTATACTACCAGACATCAAATTATCATACAAGGCCACAGTTATCAAAACAGCATGGTTTGGCATAAAAACAGACACACAGAATGAAGAGCCCAGAAATAAATCCATGTCTATATAGCCAACTAATTTATGATAAAAGAAGCAAAAATTTACATTGGGGGGAAACAGTTTTTTAAAAAAATGCTGGGGAAACCGAACAGAGTCATGACCAAAAATGAAATTGGACCACCTTCTTACACCATATAATAAAATAAACTCAAAATGGATTAAAGATCTAAATATAATACCTGAAATCAAAGAACTGCTAGGAGAAAATACACAAAGTAAACCTCTCAGACATTATGCTTGGCAATACATTCAAAGATATATCTTCTCACACAAGGGAAACAAAAGAAAAAATAAACAAATGGGACTACATCAAACAAAAAGTTTTTTTTACAGCAAAAGAAACCATCAACTAAACTAAAAGACATCTCACAGAATGGAAGAAAATATTTGCCAATGAGGCATTCAATAAAAGAATAACATCCAAAATTTAAAAGAAACTCATACAATTCAATGCCAAAACAAACAAACAAACGAACAAAACCAAAAAATTCCCCCACAAAACAAAACAAAACAAAAACAACCCAAACTACAGCTTAAATAAAAAATAAGCAGAAGACCTGAATAGACATTTCTTCAAAGAGGACATACAGATGGCCAATAGACACATGAAACGAGGTTCAACATCACTAATCATCAGAGAAATGCAAATCAAAACCACAATGAGATACTACCTCACTCCTGTCAAAATGTCTATCATCAATAAATTGACAAACAACAAATGTTAGCAAGGATGTGGAGAAAACAAAACTTTTACACCATTGGTGGGACCGCAAATTTGTCCAACCACTATGGTTCCTCAAAAAATTAAAAATGGAACTACCTTATAATCCAGCAATTCCTTACCTGGGTATTTATGCAAAAAAAATTCACAACACTATTTCAAAAAAATATTTGCACCTCTATGTTTATTGCAGCATTATTCACGCAATAGCCAAGATATTGAAACAACTTAAATGTCTATCAATAAATAATTGGATAAGGAAACTGTGATACATTTACACAATGGAGTATTACTCTGTCATAAAAAATAAAAGCTTACCTTTTGCAACAACATGGATGCAAGTAGAAGATATCATGCTAAGTGAAATTAGTCAGACTGAGAAAGGCAAATGCCATATGATCTCACTTACACGTGGAATCTAAAGAACATAATAATCAGACAATCAAAGTAGAAAAAAAATACCAGCAACAAATGGCATGAGAGGGACCTCTGAAAAACTCCTTTGGAGATTACAACTAATAAAAACCTAAACCTGAACCAAGGACCATCTACACAATGCACAATCACAGCTAAGAAACCCACTTGTCACATTAAGGTACCTGCAGGCGGGAGGGAATTAAACAAAGGAGAAATAAAAGGGGAAGTGCAAAGACGTGGCTGCACGCAGGTCCCCGCTTGGAATTCTACTGCTGGGGAGGGAGGAGGAAGAAGGCAGCAGGAGTGCACTCCAGGTTTCACCGGGTCCAAAAAACAAAGAAAAAAAGGCCCAGAGATGGCATGTGAGAAATTGAAACCACCTCATGTTGTCCCCAGGAGGTGCAGACCTATCCACAAAATACAGTGGCCAGACTTCACTCCTGTTCTCAGAAAAGGAGGAGTGACTGGGCAGTGAGGAGCCACAGCACAAATGCTCTGGCCAGGAAGGACCAGGAGATAGAGGGCTGCACACATGTTTCTCAGCCCACAACTGGCATGATCTGATAGACCAGCAGGAAAGCTGACCCCAAGGCTCAGGGCACAATCTGCATGTGGGGCACAAACTGAGAATAGAAAGGCACAATCATGCCCAAACTCCCTGCAGAACCCTGGAGACAGAGAAAAAAAAAAGCCACAAATGTCTCTCCCCCCACAAACCTCTGCCTGCCCAATATCAGCAGCAAGCAGCAAAGAAACTGCAGCAGTGAGTGTACAGAGATGCTGCAAAAACGAGAAACCAGAGAATGGGAGCTCAAAATAAAGAGATGGGGACAGATAACCCATCAGAAACAGAGCTAGAAGCAACAGTTATAAAAATGCTTAAGGAACTGAATGATAATCAACAGTGAGATAGCAAACATTAAAGAAGACTTACAAACCATTATGAAGGAGCAGACACAGATAATGACTACATTAACTGAAATGAAGAACAGAATAAAAGTCACTAAATTAGATAAAATGGAAGTGTAAAGCAGCAATTTTCAGGAAAAGCCATAGGAAACACCCAGCAAAAACAGTTAGAAAATAATGTCTGAAAAATGAGGATGGATTGAGATTCCTCTGGGACTATATCAAAAATATCAGAATAATAGGTATACCAGAAGGGACAGAGGAAAAAAGCAAGGAATCAAGAAATTTGAAAAAATAATGGCTGGAAATATTTCCAACCTGGTGAAGGAAATAGAAGTCCAAGATGCAAAGAGAATTCCAAAGAAGTTGATCCCAAACAGGAATACATCGAGACACATCATAATGAAAATGGCAAAAGTAAAAGAAAAGAGAAAGTTCTAATAACAGCAAGAGAAATGCACGTAGTAACTTATAAAGGGACACACATTCAACTGCCAGCTGATTTCTCACCAGAAACCTTACAGGCCAGAAGGGACTGGCAGAAAATATTCAATGTGATGAAAAGTAAGGATCTACAACCAAGAATAATGTAACCAGCAAGGCGAGCATTCAAAATTGAAGGACACATAAAGAGCTTCTCAGATAAGAACAAGCTAAAGAAATACATTACCACCAAACCAGCACTACAAAGAATGTTACAGGGACTTTTTTAAGATGGGAGGAGAGAAAAAAGAGGGGGTAAAATAAGGGAAACTTTGATTGTTACCTAAAATAAAAATCAACAAAGAAAGAAATCTCATTGACACAGTCAGTAATTTAGTAGTTACCTGAGGGTAAGGGGGGAGGGGTGGGGGGAGAAGGGACAGGGACACAAACATATGGTGATGGAAAGAGACCTGACTCTGGGTGGTGAACACATAATACAACACAGAGAAGATGTAATACAGAATTGTACACCTGGGACCCAGGTAATTTTTGCTAATGAATGTCACCCCAATATATTAAAAGAAAAAAGAAGAAAAGTTATTGGACACAAGACAATAGTTTAGTAGTTGCCAGAAAGGGATCAGGAGGGTGGGGAACAAGAAAGGAAAATTCAAACATGTCGTGATAAAAAAATGACTATAGGTGATGGCAGACAATGCATCATGTAGATGATAAAGAACTGTACACCTAAAATATATGTAATTTTGCTGACCAATGTCACCCTGATAAATTTAATTAAAAGAACACTATGAAATACTAGACTATTCTCATAAGAATAAGTCTTCCATTAAAGTGGTATTAAATTTTAGTCCTCTTGCCATCTGAAACGTTCTGAAATTTACTAGAAACTGAATATGATTATTAGAATTCTAGGTTACCTATAAAAATGCAGGCATACTTATCAACTAGCTATTTCTTAAATGAACGTTTTTCTCAATAATAAAAAGAAAAGAATGATGACGTTGGGTTCTCTGGGTTAATCCAAGGTCAAGCCCAGGAAAATTCTAAACATAACCACACGGGGGCACCACAGCGCCGTCTGCATGACTGCAGTTACTCCTCTATTTACTTTCGCCTAAGTCATGGGGGCTTTCAGTGACTCTTGGAGGGAAGCATGCTATTCCTCAGAAGAATACAGCCACGGGTCTTGGGAAAAGAAGACAATGAAGAAGGGAAAAGCTTGAATGCCCTCTGATTAAGGATTTATCCAGAATGCTTTGTTACTTCTCACATAGAGGGTTCACATTTGGTGACTAGTTTTTAGGAGGTGGAGCTGAAGAATTGAAGGGTGAAGTAGCACAATGCCTCTAACTTATTTTCAAGTGGCCCAGGAAAACATATACAGTAATTTACAGTGGGTGAAACCCAGAAATACATTTATAGAGACAGAAAGAGGAGGAGAGAAAATACTAACCACTGGTGAACACAGTTGAAGTGGCATTGTACCACTTACAACTTTTCTACAGGCTTGAAATTTTCTGAAATAAAAAGATAAGGAAAGTATAAATTACCACTTATGGTATAATCCTGATATTGAGTAAAAGAAAGAAGACGGAAAATGGGCGCACTGATAGTAACAGTAGTTATATTTGGGTGATGAAGGATGTGTTGTTGTTTTGGGTATAGTCCCTATTTGCAACTTCATGAGTGTGAGCTTGGGCCATGGCTGCAGTGAGGCTGTTCTCCTGGGGTGGAGGGCAAGACATGGGCTCCCTGGTGCTCTTGCTTGAAGCCCTGAGAACTCCTTGTTTAATAAGCCTGTTTCCATTTCTGTCCATTCTGTCTCAATCCTTCCCTTTTACTGGCCTATGCAAGGGTGAGTCATTCCACTATATTCAGAGCCACCCTGAGCTCATCTTCTGCCCTGCAGCAGTGGGCTAGCCAGATCAGGAAGTCCTAGTTCTCAAATGACATTCCCACCCTCAACCATGGTGCCCTTACACAGACATCTGCTGAACCCACTTAGCCCATGAGTGTAGATTCAATTAGAGAGCCACCACTATAATAGAGGAGTTATATCTGCATTTGAAAGAATTTAGAAAATAGGAGGATGCAAGAAAAATTTAAATGACCCATAATCTCATCCAACAGCACCAGCTACATCATTAGTATGTCAATACACTTTCTTCCAGGTTCCTTTTTTTCTTAAATAAATATTTTACTAAGTTCAGATCATGTTTTAAGTTCAGTTTTTACCTGCTCTGAGAAGAAAACATTCCCTCCTGCCCTGACATCCTTTCTTGCCCCTCTGTCCCTCCCAACTGTCTCCCCTCCATGTCAAAAAAGCTCAACTCCCAGATCCCACACACCCACCACTCCCTGCTGTGTGGGTAGGGAAGACATCATCTGGGGAATCTGCAGGGATGAGGGCTGGAGTCGGTGGAGCTGACCAGGTGGGACATTAGGGAACAGGCACAGGGAATAGGGATGGCCAAGCAGTGGAAGTTAGGGACATACTCCTTGGGTCCAGGGACCAGGCAGAAGTTGGGAGGAGATGCACTGTGTGGTTGTTGCAGGCCATGCTTAAAGGAACATCTGCCTGCACCTAATCACAGTGTTCTAATCACACCCTTGTGGCAACCCATTTTCTGAATTGGGTCCCAGCAATAAACTGGGAAAATATTATCATTTAAAGAAGGCTTTTCTGTTCTACTTGCTCTGAAATCTCTTATCTGGGGCTTTCCCAAAGAATAGTCACACCATCTTATGATGAAAAATTTCAAACACACAGCAGCTTTGAAAAAATTTTTAGCAAACACCCACATACCCACAACTTAGTTTCTGTCATTAACATTTTACTCTTCTTTACAACGAATATCCATGTATACCCCAAAGATTTTAATACTATTTCCTTCCCCTAATTATAGCTTGTCTGAAAGTTTCCATTGACCCTAAAACGAGGTGCAACTTTAAGGCAATCCATTCATGTGGCAATAGAGTCAAAGTTTCATTTCAGACTTGCTAAGAATTGTCCCAATTGTTCTCTCACAAAATCTGTTATGGGGCTTGTGTGAGGAGCAGCATAGGTAGAGCTGCCTTTAGGGCTTTGAAAGGAGACCAGTTCGTGTAAATGTGCTACATACTCTCCTGCGGACCCCAAACCTGGCTTCTGCTCCCAGCCCGTACAGGCCTCCAGGCCATTTCTATCTTGTTCCACTCCGTTTTAGTACCTGCCACCTCTGCTACGTCAAACAAACAAAAACTGTCTGTCTCCCTACATTCCTGTCAAATACAAAGCCATGAAAGGTACAGGTTCTGTCTACCCAGCTTTCTGCTCTAGGAGGGCTTCTGGGATGACTCAACAGACCCAGAGCCAACAGGGTGCATGGCCCCATTGATGAGGGGCTGGACAGGCCTGTGTAGACACCAGGTGACGTTTTCCTCAAGGCTGGAGGAGATCTTTCTGACCCCCTTTCTAACTATTTTTCAGGTGGAAATAGTGGTATATCCTAACGTTTCTTTGCCTTTCTTGTGAAACTTTTTAGATGTAAATGCCTCCTATTAGAAATGTTCTCTCATTCTTGTTGCCCTTACTACACGGAGGAGGAGGAGGAGGGGCTCTTTTGGTCACTTTGGTTTTCCCAACACTTGCACCAGCGCCTGTCACTAGCAAATGCTCAAGAAATGCTTATGGAATGGAGCTGTGATCATTCTGAGGTGTTTAACATTGGTCAATGCAAACAGACCTCCTTTCCTTATTTTGCTGTGTCACCTGTGACTGTCCACCTTGTGTTTTAGAATGCTACTGCTCACTCATCCAGTAAAAATGACTGGGGTGCCTGCTGTGCATCAGGCTGAGTCCTGAGGACACAGCGGTGAAGCAGACGTGTGTCACCTGGATAGTTCCTGATATTAGCAGAGGGAGGTCAAGGGCAGCCCTGGGGACCTGGGGGCTGAGGTGGGAGGTGCAGCACAAAGCAGCTTGCTCTCATGTACGACTGTGTAGACTTACGTTTCAGAAGCCAGAGAACAAAGTGAAGGAAAAGAAGCGCTGGACCCAGCTATGCCTAGCTCCTCCAGAGAGAAAAAGCCAAAAAGTAACGGCAGCCCTGGGCCCCGTGAAAAGGTTTGGCAGCACAGGCTTTGCCCCAGGAGGCCCTGAGGTGAAGCGACAGGCCAGAAAAGGCTGTAGCTTGGCAGGTTCAAGGGGCCTGGGCTTGAAGTCTAGGAGCCTCACTGAGCCAATAAAGGGAGAGGTACTATTTTGAGGAGTTTCAACAAATATGCTACTTGTCAGAGCCCTCATGTGGACAGATGTGTCACCCAAAGAAACAGTGATATTGTTTTTGGGCTCCAAAATTGGTGTGGTGTGTTCATCAGTCCCTAGTCCAGACTCTACCAGGAGCCAGGCAGTGGTGTCCACCAGAGTCCCAGGACTTGTGAGGACCACTTGCCTGATAGGCTCCGGACAGCCCCTTTACTTAAGTGAGCAAGACACTCAGCCCACCCAGCTACCCCCACCCCTCCGCTTTTCCTCCACCCACTTCCTTTCCCTGGCTGTGCTGGCTCCTAACCATTATGCAATTGTTTTGGAGAGGCTGAGGCTCTGAGTGGTTGAGTGACTGTCTGAGGTCACATTGGCGTGAGAGCCAGAAGTTCCAGGTGAGGTGGCCGACAGTAACCATGCCACTACTGCTTTTTTCCTGCTGGCCTAGATAGAAACCCCAGAGGATGCTGGAGAGCCTTGAAGGCCCAGGGGAGGGGCAGAGAGGAACTGTTCTTTTCTCTAGAAACTGTCCTTCCCAAGAAAACTGGATGAAACACCATCTGGTGCCTTTGAGTACTGCAGGTAACCACCTGCCTCCTCCATGTTCCAGCCTCCCCCATGACAAACTGTCCATGGAGACCAATTGTACACAGAGTTTGTGACAGTAGCAGCTTCTGCGTTCCTAGTCACCTCCTCCCCTGGGTCATACACATGTTCCTCGGTGATGCAACACCTTCCTCAGGGCACTGGAACTGTCTAGCTGAATGTCCCTTCTCCTAGGTGAAGACACTCCCTTTCCACTACTGAGGGTTTGTAGTGTGACCCTGGCCATGTCCTTGAGTACATGTCCTGGATAAAGAAATATCTGTTTAGCTGTCCCTGCTTAACACACTGGCTCACCCAGCACCAGCACGTACACAGCAAGGCCGCCTGGGCAGGAGCAACATGTACTGTAACGAGCACAAGCATGCTTCCTGCTCACGTGTGCCTAGGAGCATCACCTCACACTGAGATGCAAGCACACACGCACACTTACCCGCCAGGGCTGTTTCAAAGACTGGATTTGTCAGCTGCCATCCATAGTGGTCCCACGCCAACAGCCATGTACTAGCTTCGTGAAAAACTCCATGACCTTTTTCTGTGCTTCGTGTTTGGATCTGGAAAATAGCACACCTACCAGCCTTGTCTATGACTCAGAGGATAAAATGACTTGAAAGTAGATGGTGAACTTAAAGTGCTAAGCACAGAGCCTGGCCCTGACTCCTGACCTGTGGTGACAGACAGCAGGTGGGATCAGTAGGCTGGGCAGCCCCTGCTGACACCATTGTTCTCACTCCCATCTCTCAGCAAGCTTGTGCTCCCAGACACATCAGACCAGGGCACCCTGCCAAGGCCCCAGGCAAGGAGACACCCACCACTACCCTTTCCTTGAGGCAGGCTAATGTTCCACCGTTAGGGTCTCTGGAATCACATCCAGGTTCCAATCCCGACACTGCGAATGGAACACCAGCACATTATCAGCCCTTTTCTTATTTCACTTTCCCTGCTTTAAAATGCTCCCCCACAGCTAGGGCTCACCTCAAATGTTAGCTGACAGCTGAGAAGCAGCACATGTCCATGGCTCACCTACCTGGATGCTGGTGACTCTCTGTCCCTCTGAGTGGGCATGAAGGGCTTCCTCCAGTTGTGGTGCAACTGGCCCAGGAAAGGTGGGTACAGGGAGCTCTTGGAGAAGACTCTTCCCACCGTCAATCTTTGGTCTTATTAGCAGGGACATGTTAATAAAAATCACACTCAGGTCCTAATAAATGGTGGCTCCAGCTCTGAGGCAATGATTGAACCCTAGCCACACCTAGCCACAGCAACCTAGGGTCTGCGTCCCTCGCCATTCTGTCCAGGTGTGCAGAACGGCAGGTGGGGACAGCAGGAGCTGATGGGGTAGAAATCCCCAGGCAAACTGGTGACCAGATGCTGCCCCGCAGATTAAATAACCTTGTAGACATGTTCTGAGAGTCAATGCATCTCCTCCCAGTGAGATAGGAACACGGATCTGGTCCCACTGTGCCATGGACCTGAGAGAATGCATAGGAGGCAGTGGTAGGCACAGAGTGGTCCAGCAAGATAGTGCAGGCAGCTTGACATTGAGCACAGAGGCCCCACCAGTGGCCGCTTTTATAGGTGCATAAGTCCTGCCACGTGTGTTCCCTACACTCTAGAATCCACTTAAGCCCAGCTGGATTGTTACCTGCAGCCTTGGACCCCTGCAGCCCCTTCCTATTGGTAAGTTTCATAGATTGGTGGGTGGAGGGGCAGGCCCTGGGGGGGAGGGTACAGGCACTAGGCAGGGATTTGCCTCTGGTGTCTTTGATCTCAAGGCAGCTATGAAACTTACCAATGGGGCGTTCAAGGGCTTGTGGCAGTGGGTGGCATTTCCAGCACAATGGGGCATGCAGTGGGCAGGGCCTGCCCACTTATAAAGGGACACTGGAGGATCACCAAGCACCTGGTCAAGTTCCTTAATCCACTTTCTTTTAACTATAGTGCCTGTCGCCATTTCCTGTGCCCCCACTCCAGTCACTCATGCAGCGGGACCAGCACCATGTCAGTCACACTTGGAAGAAATGCACAAACTCATGGAAAATGCCTACATGCTGGGTCCTGTGCCACCAACGCATTTGGCCCTGCCTGGTGTCCTGAGGCCTTTGAGGGTCCTCCTGGCCCCACCACCATTACCCAGCGGCGGCCAGTTACAGGTGTGCATGGGCATCCCTATTCCACACTCCAGGAGGACCCCAGATCCTTTACAGCAGAGGGAGAGCACCCTGCACTCTCCCCCATCTCACGCCCAGTGTAGATGTGACCCCAGCCTGTCTTGGGAGAGGGATGGGACTTTCCCACCTGCTCCCTGGAGTGAGGAAATAGATCACAGCCACTTCTAGCAGAGGGAAGGGATCCCTGGCAACCAGCTTTCCATGCAGCAGGGAATAGGACTTCAACACCTCCTGTTGGAGGAATGGAACCCTAGCCACTTCTGGCAGAAAGAAGATTCCCCACGTCCACCCTCCTCCAGCTCCAAAGGTGGATGTGACCCCACACCCTCTGACTGAGGCCGGGAAAACTGCGCCCAACACCCTGACCCTGCTGGAATGGGGTATGGGATTCAATTCTCTTGTGGCAGGGAGAGAGTACACCATGCCTGCAAGATTGAGCAGAGGATGGTTCCTAGTGACCCTTGGAGAAGGGAGGGCACCATTCAACTGCTTGCTCTAGAGAAGTCACCCCACCATTCCCGGCGGAATGAGGGTACACCACGCCCACCACCACTATCACCCCCTGGAACCCAGGCTGCTTCAATGGCTGCAGCACAAGGTCAGTGCCCCTCTCCACTCCCAATGGGGCTGGCAAAAGTGTACACGGGGTGGGGGGCAGCGTGGGCGTGCGGTGCTGGGGCGACCACGCACACCTGTGACAAGCCGTCGCTGGATCTCTGCAGCCGAGTCAGAAGACCCTGGAAGGTCTGGGGCATCCAGGTTGGCCAGAACGCCAGGGCAGCGCAGGGTTGACCTTGTAAACATGTTCCAGGACTCGGTGAAGCTCCTCTTTGGCAACAGCAACGTGGTGCTCAGTGTGCAGCACCAAGGATCAGAGCAGGATGCGGGAGGCAGCAGCGCTGCAGGAGGCGGCGGTGGGAACAAGGGTCGGGAAAGCATGGTCCAGTTCCACAGAGAGCATGGAAGTTTTGCAGAGGATGATTTCATAGGCGCACAAACCCCGCCCTCTGCGTGCCCCTCCCACCCAGCGTCAGCGCCCCCCCATCATCTCCCCACCTCATCCCCACCTCCACCGCCTTCAGGACGGCCACTCCCGGGTCCTGGGGAATCCAGCGCTAGGTAGCGATTGGCCTTTGGCCTACCAAAACAGGGTATCACGTGCGGCCTGGCAGGTGGCGGGGGTGGGGAGTGGGGGTGGGGCGTCTAGCTGCGGAGGCTGCGGAGGAGGTGGGGTTGGATGTGGGACTCCGCGAATGAAGGCTTGAGGGCTGAAGAGGGCTCCTCGCATCTTTGGAGTGGAGGAATATGCAGCTTCCTGAGGAGGTAGGAAGTGTTGGAACAAAGCTTTGAAGGACAAGAAGGATTTTGAGTAGGAGACAAGGGAGGAAGGCAATTCAGGTTGGGGGACCCACTCAAGCAAAGGCATGGAGGACACTCAACTCTACCCTAACAACAGGAAAGCAGCCATCAACTGACCAGGTGAGGCTGTGTGCCACTAGAACTTGATTCAGAAAAACAAGAGGCAGGCTACACTTGGCCCCAAGCAGCAGTCGCTGTCACCTCTCTTAGCTACTGTGCTTTATTGTCTCTTGAGTTTAAGAGAAGACTTGTGCAGAGGGCCTTGTGTGAGAGAAAGATAGGACAGCTGGGAAATTATATGCAGGGTTGCTGGGGTCTAGATTGTAAAAGGGAAGTTGGAAGGAATAGGCTTGGAGAGGTGCATATTCAGGGTTAAACCACAAGGTGCCTGGGCTTTATCCCAAGCACATGGGGAGCCATGGGATGACTCTGAGAAAGGTGGGGCCAGTGCCAAGTTGTGCTTTAGCAGATCCCTCTGCTGTGTGTGAAAGATGGACTGGAGGGTATGAGTCTAGAGGCCAGAGGCCAGGGAGCAAGCTGGAGCAGGGTCTGGGTGGGAAAGGGGGATGCCTGGGTCATGGCAGGGACAGTGGGTTTGGGGAGGATGGTATGAAATCAAGAAATGATCAAGATGTTCAGGTGTGGCTGGAGTGGTGAGAGACGAGGGGACTCAGGCCAATCCAGGTTTCTGGCCCAGGTGATGTGAAGGATGATCCATCTCTGAGTTGGAGACTGGAGGAGGAAAGGGTTCAGTGGAAGGCACTGAGGCTCCTTTAGACACGTGGGTGTGAAGTGCCCAAAAAACAGTCTAGGGGTTGATGAGGGCTGAGTTATTTCCTGATGTCACTTCCTTACTTTCCCGCAGGTATTTGATGCACCCTGGAGTCTGGACATGCATTCTCTCCACCAACGTTGCTGAGATCTCACTCACCATTGATGGGATCTGCTTCATAATAGATTATGGTACGGGTTGCCATTCCAGCCAACCCAGCATCTTGGAGAGAAGTGTGGGGTTTGGAGATATGTAAATGTAGCTAAGAGACACATGACCTAAGTAGGGAGTAGGTGGACTTTAGGGCTATGGATCAGTGACTGGGTGACTTAACCAGAGGGTGCCACATGCAATTGTCTACTTTTGTGTATGTTTGAATTTCTTCATCATGAACAAACTGGATGGGAGACTGGAATACCAGGCAGCAAGTCAGCTGCCGTTCCCTCCAGCAACCCCCCGCAGCGGGCTCCCAGGTGGTCTGCTCCGGTTGCGGCGGGCGACGTGCGTTTTCCGCCATTAGTTATTCCCCGGCTGCCTGTTCCTCGCCGTCTGTTGTTGCGGCCAGTACAGCCCAGGCCGTGGCGGTGCTGTGGAGGAGTTCAGGCTGCCCCTCCGCGGTACTTGAAGATGATGTTCCTGGAAGGGCTACGCGGGGTGAGTCCAGGCGCGATGGGGTTATTTGGCCGCGGGGTCGCAAAAGCCGCCCAGGGAAGGAAGCAACAGACTTTGGCTTTGGGGCCTGAGCGGCCGTGTTTGGAGGTTTGGAAGCCAGTCTTCACCTTCCGCCGGGCTCCGGCCTGGGTCCGAGGCAATAGCAGGTTCCTAGGATGCTCGGGCGTTTTGCGGAGGGAGGTGCGGCGGGGGGTTGGGGGAAGGAGACCAGGAGGTGGGGAAGATGAAGAGAGCATTTGTTTGGTGGGACTTCATACAGTTGTGTTAAATGTTTCTCGATTTGTCAAAAGAATTAGCTTGTCATGTTATTTATTTTGAACGGGGATCAGTAACAAGTAGTTTCTCCCCTCACTCCCCACTTCCCCTCCTCCCCCGCATGGACTGTAAGAAACTTAAAGACTGAAGTAACAAAATGAGTTTCTTTTAAGGGATGAAATTTCTCTTTGACCTGAAAGGATATGTTAAGACTAGACTGGGAGTTGGGGTTCTAATTCTACATTTTCTTTTAGTGAAGAATGCTCTTATGAGGTGCTTTACTATAAGTGAGGTTATTCACTTTTTTCTGTGTCTTGTTCATGTAAAAAGGGTCATGTTAATGTAAAGTGTGAGAACACTAAACTCCGCGTTCAAAAAAAATTTTTAAAGTACAATTAATGATCATGTTTCAAGTATTTTTCTCAGTGTCTGTAGGTGTCTTTGTTGCCATATTTAGAAGCATTTATGTCTCTGGGTCTTAGAAAACTATTTGCATTAAAATTAAAAAAAGTTTTAAATATTGGGGCAGTTACGATTACTGGCTTTTGGTAATGTTCATCAAAAGTGCTGTTACCATGGTATTTTTATAGATATATGTATATGACAGTTCTATGTAGTTTCTAAATGGACTAACATAGTTTTAGCCATTGATGTACTGTCTTTTTAAGGGGAGGCAAGACAGAATGATAGTACAAAGAAGAAACTGATAAAGTGTTTACTGAGGCTTATACACCAAGTGCTATGGAAATTAAGGGGTGGAAGATACTACATTTTCTTGAATCTTTAGGAAATCCTTTGGGGAATAATTTAAGAGGATGCATGAAACAGCATGGTCTGTGCAGCAGACTAGGACCAGTGTCACTCCTACTGCAGTGTAAAGTGGGCTCAGGGAGTGGAGTGATAATGCAGTGATGCTTCTTGGAGTAGGTTCCAGGTAAGGTAGGTGCTGGGGAGACACTGTGGTTTTAGCTAGCACTTTAGCCTAAGCCTGATTCCTCATAATGTAGCTGAAGCAAGACTGAAACACGTAAATAAACTTTTATTAGAAGTATATATTTAAAAAGACACCGCAGAGAAGAAGATACAGACAATTCAGCCCACATATAATATTCCTTCCTCTCCGGGCTCCTAGGATCTGTCCCATTTTTAGACCTGGTGTATTTTTATATGCTCCCATCTCTACCTTTCTCAAAGTCTGTGTCCCAAGAAGGACTGAGGTTGAAATGGGCTTTTACCAGCTTAAGATCATATAGTGTTTTTTTTTTTAGAGGTCTTCTCTCTTTATCTGTATGATTGGCTTTGGGAATAACTACCTCCCTCCCTCATCAAGGGTGATAGACCACAACCATTTGTAGGAAGCTCTCCTGTTTCAGTAGGACACAGAATAGGGGATGGTCCTTCTGTACAGTGACCCCACTCCAGGACAAATCCAAGTAGATTTGTCCAATAAACTGGTATTATAAAAC
Source organism: Lyroderma lyra (assembly GCA_004026885.1). Classification (NCBI taxonomy): domain Eukaryota; kingdom Metazoa; phylum Chordata; class Mammalia; order Chiroptera; family Megadermatidae; genus Lyroderma; species Lyroderma lyra. The sequence goes on along the minus strand of PVJL010014513.1, from coordinate 11,113 downwards.
CCAGATTTAGGTTATAGATGTGTGAATATCATCTTACTGGTAGTTGAAACTATGAAAATGGATAAGATTGAAAAGAAGAGAAGGGGGAGGGTCCGTGGTGGTATAGTGGCTAGGTTTCTGCACTCCCAACACCGTGGCCTGGGTTTGATTCCCAGCCGGGGAACTACCCCCCTGCCCCCCAAAAAGAGAATGTTTTTTAAAAGTGTCTGGAATATAATTTATTAATAAATAATGTAATTGTGGATAAGTGGATGGATGGATGATTGAATGAATGCTAGTACCTTCTCACGAGGTAATTATTAATTTTGTGATTTTTATTTCAGGCTGAATCAAATTCTGACTTAGTTCTTTTTAGACCATTTGACCCTAAAGCTCTTTTGATCCCTTTTTTAAAGGGAGAGTTTTACTTTATTTCTTTATTTGTTACTAAATTAATCAATTAATTTATGCTCACCAGTTTACATTTGGGTAAAATAAAAAAGACCTAAAAAATTAAGACACATACTAAGAAAAATATTTATCAAACTTGTTTGTGAATAATAAGTGAATCAGTCAGTCCACCTTTTAAACTCTTTGATGGTTTGCTAAATTACAGTGCAAAAAATATTCCAATGTTTTAGCATGACTGATATGTAAAGGGAAAATTATTTTTCAAGTTTTCTTTTGGAGGGAGTTCCCTGATGGTGTAGTGGCTTAAGGCTTTGGCGCTGGCACTGTTGGTGCTGCGGCCTGGGTTCGATTCCCAGCCAGGGAGCTACCCACATACCAAAAAGAAAAAAAAAAAACAAAACAATAAAAAAAAAAAGTTTTCTTTTGGAGAGGTGTATCGCTCATGGAACTTTGCATTATAATGAAGCCTTTTCAAGGCATGTATGTTGACACTTTGTTTTTACTAATATACTTGTTTATCATGCTTATTGGAGGTTAGATGAAAAATAATTTTAATTTAAACCTAGAGTATCTTGTCTACTTGATGAGATGATTCTTTTAAGATGCTTGTTCTAGAACTCCTTTACTACTCATTTATGGAGAGTTACCCATCACTTCTAAAATTTAGGGGCAGTTTACCAAATTATGTGTAATAGTGCATTGTATTATATACATTTATGCTCGATCAATCTGGATTTCTTTCCATGCTTTTGTGAGATACAGTGCTATATTATAGCTAATATTTAAGGGTGAAAAATTTTCACGAGAAAACCAAGATAAGCAAGACTAGAGCAATGGATTCGAAATGAATTCTGGGGACTCAGATACTTTGGTATTCCTGAGTCCACCACTTCCAACCTGCTCAAGGTTTTAACCTAGAATTTACCATCTTTTAGAATAGAAGGACTGATAAATGCTATTAAATTTAAGAAAGATCTCTATACTAAAGATAATACGTTTGATCCTGAGACATGGTTTTAGAATTGTCGCTTAAACTGTTGTAATATTTTAAAGGAATTACATTGATGATTAGATTTTCGAAGACTACATTTTATATTTTGAAATGGCTGAAATTCAGATTCTTAGAGAATACAAAAACCACAAAATTTTTTTCTCTGCTTTTGTGTGTACAATACCTCTTTTTTGGAGAGGCAGAAATAGACATTTTTTAAATCATTTATTGCCTCTAGTTATATCACATTTCTGTGAACGGGTGACTGGAGTAATGTAGAGAGAGGCAGAGGCAGAGTTCAGTGTAAAGGGGTGTTTTTTTAGAAGCGGTATACTCAGGTTTATTTAATACAGGTTAGTGAACTTTAGATAGCAATTTGGAAAGAGTACATATATGGATTAGAATTTTTTAAAAATTTGAATGGGGAATAAACATTAAAGGGAGTTTTTCTCAGTACAGAGGTCCTAAAAAGGGAAGATTTGCTACAGAGGTTTTGGACTGAACCCTAGAAAGAATTTAACCTGATCTATCACAATTCTGATTTTTCTTTTTTCTTTTTTTTTCCTGATTCATGATCAGCTGTTTAGATGCTTTCTTGTGTTTTTGTGATTTTTTTGTTGTTGTTGTTAAATGTATTGGGGTGACACTGATCAGCAAAAATTACATAAGTTTCAGGTGTCCAATTCTACATTACATTGTCTATGTGTTATATTATGTACTCATCATCCAGAGTCAGTTCTCTTTCTATCACCATATATTTGTGTCCTCAGTTGCTCTTAAAATGGCACCTTTATTTTCTCCCCTGCCTTTCTCTATTTTAAGTGATGGAGTACCATCTGGGTTTTGGTAACAAAGAAAAGAATAACCCCCTTGGGTGAGGATAAATAATAAGCTGATCCAGAGAAAGATCAGGAAGAAATCTACTGCAAAAGCTTTAAGCTGTTTTGTGCAGAAGAGGTGCTAAGAGTAATGTGGAAAGGCCATGGACACAGGATCGTGGTCTTTGAAGGAGGAATAGTAGAAATAGTTACCTTTTTTCAGTACATGCCTTGCATGTTCTAACAGCCTTATTCCCTTTACAGATGAGCGAAGGGAGCCACAGAGGTAGGAGAGAGGGATTCACATTCCAAACCCAAAGCTCAATCAGTGGTTTTCAATTTTTATTTTAAGCAACAGATCCATTTGTTTTTTTAATTAAGAGATTTTATTGGTCATTACAGATGTATGGTCACAATTTAAGGAATGGTGAGGCACCTAGTAATGAGCAATAGTGGTAAATTTAACTCTTGTCACCTGTAGGCCTGCAGGGTTGCAGAGTGATTTTTCCCTTGTAGGGAAATCTTACATGGAGGGAACCCAGCATAGTCTGTAGGGGAATCCTAAAGTGGTTGAAACCAGGGTATGAGCACCTGAGCTCAGCTTCTCTCTTCGGCCTTCCTTCCTCTTATGCTCATCCTCAGCAGCTCTGCAGCATCTTGTAAAACCTCATTGTGTCTCAGCAGACTGCTGTTTTTCATCACTTGGTGATAGTGTTTGAAAGCTGCCAGAAGAATATTCTCGCAAACCTCCTGTTTGGTGGTAATGTGACAGCCCATTTCATGAAAACCGTGTTCATAATGTTGCACATGAATTTGTACATATGTTTGTATCTTAGTCTGTTCTGGCTGCTGTAACAAAAATAACATAGACTGGGTGGCGTAAATATCAAACGTATTTCTCAGTTCTGAAGGCCGGGCAGGCCAAGGTGTCACAGATCCGATGTCTCTAGTGAGTGCATACTTCCTGGTTCGTAGTCTTCTCACTATGACCTCACATGACGGAAAGGTCAAGGGATCTTTCTGTGGCTGCTTTTATAAGGTCACCGATCTCATTCATGGGGACACCACTCATAAACCAGTCACTGCTCAAAGGCTCTACTTCCAGATGCCATCACGTTAGGGATTGGGTTTTAACATACAGATTTTGAGGGGGAGGGAGAACACAGTCATTCAGCATATAAGCATTTTGTAATCAAAAGTACATTTTTAAAAACTTAATTTTTCTTTGTCTCTTGAAGATGGTGGCAACATTACTTGAAGGTGTGATGCCAGGTCCTGATCCTGCCTGTGTTCCAGGAGAATTGTTACTGTGTGCAGCTGCTATTGAATTTTTTGTTTTTTTCTTGTTTTTGTGGAGGTTTCCATTGGTAAGTAACCAGTGCTGTATAGACTAAGGTGATGTTCATTTTGTCTTCAGGTTGAACAAGTAGTGTGAGAAATAAATCTTTTAAGAAAACAGGTTAGGTTGTAGTTATGTGGGTTACTGATGTTGATTTGTGGCTACCAGAAACACTATGGATTTAGAGGCGTTTTTGTAAGTGTAAATATTTTAAAGGATTTCTTTGTAGAAGTATTCTACACTAATCTTAAAGCCTTACCTTTATTGTTTATCATTATTTCTTTCTTTAATTATTTAGTTTTGGTTTTTGTTTGTGTTTTAACAGTGTGTTAAACATCTGCGAATAGACCACCCACCCTAGAAACAAAACCCTTGACTATCACATTTAGGTGATCCTCCCTCATTTCATCCCCCTGCCTCCCTGTGGTAGAGGTGACCCTGGTCCGGATCTTGTATTGATTATTCCTATGCCTTAAAAAAGTTACTTTTGGTAATATCTTCCTCAAAAGTATAGTATGTAATTTTATTCCTCAAATAGTATAGTATGTAATTTTACTTGATATCATGCTGTGTGTCATGTTTTGGAACTCTTTTATTTCAGTCTGTATTATTATGATTCATTCAGATTTTTGGATGAGGCTTTACTTTTTTCTATTTTTATTGCTCTAGAATATTATATTGCACGAATATACTCAAGTTTATTTATAGATTACAATGTCTTAGTCACCTGGGTTGTTTCTAGGTTTTTCTTCTGTTGCAGTGAGTGCTCCTGGGTATTCTCCCTATCTCCTGTACATTTTTAAGTTTCTCTTGGGAATATACTTAGGTGTGTGGAGGTTCTACTTTTAAAAGATGATGCCAAATTGTTTTCCAAATTACCAGCAATATATTAGAAGTTCTAGAGATCCATTTGATTTCTGCCCTCTCCAATACTTGTTATTTTGCCACTTGACTGGATATAAAATGGTATCTTAATATGGTCTTAGTTGAATACCTTGATCAGTAATGAGATTGAAAACTTGTACTAAATTTACTGGTGAATGTACTCCTTATTTCAGGAAATAATTGTGTCTTCAGCTCATTTTTCTATTGAGTAGTTTGTTGTTTGTTATTTGTAGGTGTTTTTTATATATGCCTAATGCTGTCATTTTTTATTATGTGTATAGCAAATGTCCCAGTATGAAAGATCTTTTCATTTTCCTTAAGATGCTTTCCGATGAACAGATAATTTTTAATTTTAAGCACTACATCTTTGATTTATCTAGAATCCATTTTTTCCATCTAATGTGGGATAGGGATTCACTGTAATAGTTCCCCATTGTCTCACTTTCATGTATTGAATAGTCTCTCCCTTCCCTGCTCACCTGCCAAGCCGTGTTTTAGAGTTCTGCACACGGGAACACCTTTTGTGCACTCTTAATCCTTTTTCATTCATTACTGTGGAACGCAGGTACACGTATCTCATTCTGTATCCATCCCTTAGGTCACAATTCCTAAGAGACTAATTTGTGTTACTCATTTATTACATAGTTTTGCTTTCTTTCGTTTCCTTCATCTATCGAGAATAAAGAGAAGTGGGTTGAATTCCATGTCGTGATAGATTTATCACTTTCTGTCGTTCTGTCAGTTCTTGCTTTATGTATTTTGAGGATATTTTGTTAGGTGGATGCATGTTTAGAAATGCTTTGTTTCTTGGCAAAATGAACCTTTCATCAACATCTAGTGACGCTCTGGAGCTCTAGTGATGCTTTGTTCTTAAGGTCTCTTATGTGATGTTAACATAGCCATTCCAACTTCCTTTTGGGTCGTATTCGATACATCTTTTTCTATCCTTACACTTTTCAGCCTTTCTTACTTAAAGTGTGTCCTGTATGATTTCTTTTGTATCTAATCAGACAACTTCTATATTTTCATTATTAAGTTTAGTTTGTCTACATATATTATGATTATTGATGTATTTGGATTAGTTTCTTCCAGCTCAGTTTATTGATTTGTTCTACTTTCTCTGTGTTTCTATTAATGTCTTCTTACCTTGGTAAGTACCTTGTACCTCTGAGAAGGTTAAGGACCATAACATACTCTCACATACTTTGATCTCTTTCACTTTCTAACCCCCATCACATAGTTATAATCTAAAATTTTAGTTCTAGATATAGTTTTCCTTTTCTTCCTGTTTTTAACTTCCTTCTCCACCCCTTCCCCATCCGTCAAGATTACAAAAGTTAATTCCCAAAATATTTGGTCACCCTTAATTGACATATTTCTTTCCCCACTGGTAACCACCATTCTGTTGTCTATATCAATTACTTTATTTGCGTTTGTTTTGTTAATTCATTTGTTCTTTTTGTTTTATGTTACACGTACGAGTGAAATTGTACTGTGTCCTTTTCCATTTGCCTTATTTCACTTGGCGTAGTATTATCAGGATCCATCGGTGTCGTTGCAAATGGCAGTATTACATCTTTTCTTCATAGCTGAGTAGTATTTCATGATATACATATATAGATCACACCTTCTTTAACCAATCACACATCTCTGGACACTTAGGCCGTTTCCAAGTCTTGGCTATTATATATAATGCTGCAGTGAACATAGGGGCACATATATCTTTACAAATAAGTTTTTTTATTTTAACTGTTTTTTGTTTTTAGCTATTGAGAAAAAACTTACTATAGAACTTTCTACATTCATTGAAGAAAAATTTAAGCTACTTGAAAAATTGAGTGTTGTTTAAAAAGAGGTAAGACATTTTTGAAAACGTTAACGTTCTTGTTAGAGTCAGAGATCTTTTTCGTACTTCTCGATAGAGGTACTTCTGTGTCAGTTTAAGATTAGTAATGATTTGTTTGCCAAGTATGAGAGTCCAGTTGCTCCTAATATTGCCAGTCTTACTAATTTTAACCATTGTGGTAGGTGCATGGTAGTGTCTCATGGTTTCAGTTTCTGTTTGTCTGACTAGTGAGGTTAAGCACTTTTTCATGTGTTTATTGGCCATTTGGATATCCTTTTTGTAAAGTTGCCTATTTTGCTTGTTTGTTTGTTTCTTACATATTTTAAAGCTGTGCTTCCTTTTTGAGATGTCGAATTTTTTTCTATATTTTGGGTATGAGTCCTTTGTCAGATACATGTATTGCAGGTATCTTCCACTCTGTTGGCATTTTTATTTCAAATGGTATTTTGGTAAGCGGAAGTTCTTCATCTTCACGTAGTCTAATTTGTCAATCTTCTCTTTTGATGACTGCCTTTTGTTTCTTATTAAAAAGTTTTTGTCTTCTCAAGGATATGATTTCTTCTGTTATCTTTTAAGACTTTATTGTTTTACTTTCTCATTTAATCGCTTTATGTTAGTTTGCTAGAAGTACCGTAACAAAATACCACAGACTTGGTGGCATACACAGCTATGAAATTAATTTAGTCACAGTTCTGGAGGTAAGGAGTCCCGGACTGAGTGTGGCGTGTTTGGTTACCTGTGAGCCCCCTCCGCCCCTTTCCCACCTTAATTGAAGACGGCTTTCTTCTTTCCCTGTCCTCTCATGGTCTTCTGGTATCTCTGTGTGTCCAAGTTTTCTCTTCCGATAGGGCATCAATCAGATTGGGTTAGGGCCCACCCTGACAGCCTCAGTTTAAATTTATCACTCTTTAAAGGGCCTGTCTCCAAATACAGTTTAATTAATATTGTGGGTTGGGGTTACAACATATGAATTGGGGGTTGGGGTGGGTAGGAAACTATTCAGCCCAGATTTAATCAGTCTATCTAGAATTGAATTTGTGATGGTATGATTTGAAGGTCAAGATTCAATGTCTTTCATATGACTAGTACTATTTATTGAAAAGCCCATCTTTTCCCTTTGTTCGGTAGTGTCACCTTAACTCAAGTGACTGCATATATCTGAGTCTGTTTTTAATCTGTTGTACTTTGATAACAAGTCTTAATATCTCACATTGAAAACCTTCTGTGTTTTTTCTTCTTCAAGATTGTCTTGTTTACCTTGGCATTTTGCCCATGAACATAAATTTTAAATCATTTCATCAATTTAAACATGCACAGAGCCTGCTAAGAATTTGATTGGGATTGCATTGAATATGTGGGTCCATTTGGACAGAATTGACATTTTTACAGTGTTGAGCTGTCATCAGTGGACTGTAGTATATCCGTCCATGTGTCTTCTTAAAATTCTCTCAGTATCATTTTATATATTTTTGAGTTGAGGTCTTTCGTGTCTTTTCTTAGATGTATTCCCTGGTTATCTGATGATTTTTAAAGCTATTGTAAAATGTGTAGTGCTTTTTTACAGCTCTGTTGGGATAGTATTCACATACTATACAATTCACCCATTTCATAGGCACAAATGAGTAGTTTTGAATATATTCACAGAGTTATACATTCATTACACAATCAATTTTGCATAGTTTTTGAAGTAATATTTATTATTTTCTCCCCCAATTTCTTTCATTTTTATTGTCCCAGAAATAAAACACTGTATCCCTTAGCTACCAACCTTCACCCAATCTCCTCTATTTCCAAGCCCTAGACAATCTACTTTATTTTCTATAAATTTGTGTATTCTGGATTCCATATCACATGAGTGGAATAATTTTACATGTCCTTGGTGATTGGATTTTTATAATGTTTTAAGGGTTCACCCATGTTGTATAAAGATTTGCCTATTGTCGACATTTCATGTAAATGGAATCATATAATATGTGGTCTTTTGTGACTTGCTTTTCTCACTTACGTAATGTGACTTGCCATGTTATAGCATGTATCAGTATTTATTTTTTTTGTCAAATATTTCATATCACAATTTATATATCCATTTGTCACTTGATGGGCATTTGGGTTATTTTTCTTTTTAGTTGTTATAAATACTGTTGCTGTGTACAAGTTTTTGTGTGGATATATGTTTTCAGTTCCTTTGGGTATATACTTAGGAGTAGAATTGATGGATATATTTACCTTTTGAAGAACTACCAAATTGTTTTCCACAGTGACTGTGTCGATTGACATTCCCACCAGCAGTTCATGAGTGTTGTAATGTCTCCACATCCTTCCCAACACTTGTTATGTTTCTTTTTTTATTACAGCCAATGAGAACTCCATTATCTATGTCCTCTGAGACTTTGTTTTCTCTTCCTCACTCTTTCCTTTGGTTCTCAGTTAAATCTTGACTACCAGTTTATGTTGAGTATCACTAATAGTGTAACAAAGATCGTATAGAAAATATTGAAACCTTAGGTGGTATAATGTTTGTCCGCTGAGAATTTACTGTTGCTTCTCATAGGCCACTAGGCTAGGGACATTTGAAATGTTAGGTTAATTTAATCACAGACTTGGCCTCAGTGTAAAGGATTAGTTTGTGTCTGGTTTAGACTTGCTTATAAGGTAGCCAGTGTGGGTTGGTATTTGTTTCCTATTGCTGCTGTAACAAATTACCACAGACTTAGTGTTGTAAAGCCACATAAATGTTCAGATAGTTCTGGAGGTCAGAAGTCTAAAACCAGTCTTACCAGGCTAAAATTAAGGTATCAGCGGGTCTGATTCCTTATGGGGCTCCAAGAGAGAATCCTTTTTTTTTTTTTTTTTTTTTTTTGCCTCTTCTACCTTCTGGAGGCTACCCAAATTCCTTGGCTACTAGCCACATCACTCCATTCTCTGCTTCTGTCTTCACGTCTTCTTCTCTCCTAACATTGATCCTCAGGGCTCCCTCTTATCAGGACCCTTGGGATTCTGTTGAGCCCACCAAGGTAATTCTGTCTGTTCTTATCTCAAGATCCTTAACTTAATCACCTCTGAAAATTTTGGGAATTAGAGCAGAATTTTAAGAGGTCATAATTCCTAATACCACCAGGTCCCATCCTGAAACTTGAGCTCCATGGCTCATCCTACTCATCAGGTCCTGAACTCCAAATGCTGCCTTCTCAGCTCCCCATTCTACTAAGTCTGCTCAATTTCTTAGCCTGTTGTTCTCTATGTTTAGGGAGCAGGGGGAAGAAATTGTCACACGCTGGACTTGCCTTCCTGAGGATTCTCATTTCTGTCACAAACTCCTACCATTTTGATACCTCTGAGGCCTTTTGACATGCCCTGTATTTTGGTATTTTTGTCCAGTTCTTTATCTTGGCCTTAGTGAGGAGGTTGGTCCAAAACATTCAGGTGTTGCCTTTAGTCATTTATTTTTCTTAAAGCCTTGAAATAAGTGCATTTTGGTAAATCCTATAACATTGTAAATTTCATTGTCTTTATTTGGCATTGTCCTTGGTTCTTTTTATTTTAGAACATTTTTAATTTGTTTTACGTGTTGTATCAATTAAATTGAATGTGAAAATTTCTTAAGGCACCCTACATGAAGTTCTCTCTAATGAATAGGTAGGCTGTGGACAGCTCTCTGCATCTTCAGTGTGAAGATCTTCCATTTCTTGCCCAAGCTCGTGGGTTGCAGTGTGTTAGCTGCCCTGGGTTTGTGTGTTTTACTGGTCATATTAGAAGCGTTTACTGTTAAGTAAACCCGAGTTACCTTAACTTACCTGTAGAAATAGATTCTGTCTGCTCTTAGATACCTATCCAGATGAAATTTGGAATAAAATTTATAGAGATTTTACTCACAGTATTACTTTATTTCAGTATTTGGGTCAACTCTAAAGAATTCAAGCTTGGAGGAGGAGTCCGCAGAAGAGCAAAGGTTGGAGGTAAACACAAATAGTGTAATTGTAAAAGCTAGGGGAAGATTTATTAATAAATGATTTATCACTTCTCGTATCATCTTGGTCGAAACAGAGATCCCAGTTTGATGCTGCTCCAGAATCCAGGCCTTCGCCTCCTGCTGCCCGTGCGGCCACTTGGGAGGTTTCCCTCACTTTGCCTTCTTCAGTCTTGGCGTCTAAAGGAGCTCTTCTCCCTGTTCCTCCACAGTCTGATGACACTGTCTGTGGGAGGAGGTCAGGGCCAAGTGTCTTCCCTTGGCAGCTCTGTTCCTGCGCTCTTTAACATATTTAATAACTAGCTTACAGCTTGGAGTGTACGAAAACCATTTCAACTTTTCCCCAGGGATTTTCCAATGTGTTTTGTAAAAATATGAGCTGCCAGCTCCCATCGAAAGTGCAGGAAGAGAAATGTTGTGCTGTTCACCCTGTGGTAATAAAGTCAGCGTCATCTGTCTTATCACATCAGAGTCACTTACTCTGCCGACAACAATACACCACTCTTCATTTTATTTTGGGGAATTGGCTGACATGGCTTTCCTTGCAAGTTTGTCCTAAGTTCAACAAAACCTATTATTGTATTCCAGGGTATTATTTTGCTTACAGGTATCGCAGGTATTGTTATTGATGTCTAGAGTTCCACTTTTAACTTGTAAGCATAAATAAAAGAATTAACGAGGGGAGAAGACAAGATGGCGACTGGAGAGGAGGTTCCTAAAGCCTCTCCCAGAAAACACAATTGAACGGCCGACCAGGAGCCAAGAAAGCGGACCCTGAGTGACAAACCGGCTGCTGAGAAATCCACAAATCGCAAGTAAACCTGAAGGCTGGCGAGAAAGGGGCGAGTTGGGGAGAGGGAAGGGAGCAGAGACGGAC
>PVJL010014512.1:0-27891 GCA_004026885.1 Lyroderma lyra | reverse complement strand
GGGGGGGGGCCGCGGGGGCGGGAGGGGCGCTGGGGGGCGGTAGAGGCCGGGTCAGCAGCCAGCGGCCTGTGGTCGCCCCCCGCCCGGGGCAAACGCCGATGAGGAAGGGCCGGGACCAGGCCCGGCCCGTGGACGGCTTCCCACGTCCTGGTCAGGGGCAGGAGGCCCGCTAATTGCGGAAATGAAGCCGCGCTTCAAGGTCACGTCAAGCGGCCGGCGGCAGCGGAACGATTCATTCGCTGTCAAAGGCGGAGCCGAGGGCCGCCACCTGGCAGCGCCTCGTGCGGGCAGCTGTGGGGGCTGATCCCTGTCACTCCCCTAAGGGGCAGCTTTCAGAGGGGAGAGATGGGCTTTTGGCAGCAGTCAGAGACCTGGGACAGGAGAGGACTGGGCCGGACCTTCCGCTTCCCGTCCCTGGAACTCGGGGGTCTGTTCGCCCGATGACAGGGTTGCTGAGACCCGAGACTTGGCCTGACCTGGCCCGGGAGTGGCGTGTGCTGACCTGGGTCGTCTGGGCTGGCCAGGATATGGCTTGGGTTGATTGGGGTTGGCCTGGGGTGACCTGGTTTGGGGTGGGTTGTCCTGGGGTGGCCTGAGTTTGTCCTGGTTTGGCCTCAGCTCAAGTCTCCAGGAGTGTGGAGTGCAGGCCAGGGCCAGAGTCGGTGGCGGGAGGCTTGGGACCAGCAGGACACGGCGGGCACAGGCCAGTGCCGTCCGCACAAGCGGTGAGCTACGAAGAAAGCAGGGGTGAGGCAGCGAGGGAGCAGAGCTGACGTGATGGGAAAGAGCAAGATTTGCCCTAAAAACGCCAGTGTTGTCCCAGCACCGCGGTGGGAGGGGGCCGGCCCGGTGTCCCCCCAAGTCCTTGCAGTCACGGAGGGGACGTGGCTCACTGATTGCTTTCACATGCTGACCCAGCACTGACTCAATGGTGAGACCCTGCGCGAGGGGGACGGACGTGTCAGGGAGCCGCCTCCCGCCTCCTGTGCGTGCGTCGATCCCATCGGCCTTCCCAACCAGCCTGTGGGGGCGGCCCCCCATCCGAGGTGGGGCCCCCGAGGCCTGGCCGCGGGCAGACCTCGCGTGTGTGGGGAGCAGGGACGTCGGCCGCCTTCCCCCTCTGACTCGCACCCGGGCCCTTCTGCACCCGGGAGACGGTGGCCACGCCAGCGGGGGCGTGTGCCATGGCCACGTCAGTCCCGCTTCGACCGCTCCGCAGTCCTGGTGAGGACGTGTCTCCCCGAGGGGTTAGGTGACTCGTCTCCGCAGGCGCAGCGAGTTCGTCCGGGAAGGTGCTCGGGGGAGCACTGGGCGCTGGAGGAGTGGGAGGAAGTGTGCAAGCTGTCACTATCGTCACGGTTACCGGAACACCAAGGGGGCGGCACAAAGGCCCTGAGCGCTCTGGTCCCCGTCGGAGGCTCTTCTGTCTGCAGTGGACGTCTCCGTCGGTGCCCGACCGTGTCCTGGGCCCCTTCTCCTGGCTCTCACGGGGTTTCCCTCTGGGAAACCTGCCCTCATCGCCCACAGGCTGTGTGGTGAGGTCAGGAGGTTCTGGAAGCACCCGGCCCAGGCTGGCCCACTGCCCACAGGGGGGACCAGCAGTGATGCTCAGGGCTGTGGGGACAAGGACCTCGCGTCTGCACAGCGTCACGTACAACGAGCCTGGTCTGTCTCCCCGTCTCCAGCCTTGGAGGGAAATGAGTAACTTCCGGGGGGTCCCTGCTGAGAAAAGAGGGGTGAAGAACATTCCGCTGCGTGTGCATAACACGTGCTGTTCGCCCCCAAAAGGAGCAGCCCTGGCTGGGGGCGGGGGCCGACGCACCTCGGAAACATGGCGCCGAGTGAGAGAAGCCAGATGCCAAGGCCTCGTGCCGTGTCCCCGATAAGAAAGTTCCAGAACAGGCACATGCACGGAGACGGTGGGCCGGGGCCGAGGGAAGGGCGGGACTCCCCACTGGGGCTGGACTTCCTTTTGGGGTGATGGGCAAGTTCTAGAACCAGATAGAGGGGGTGCCCACAACCACCGAGGGCCCCTGGACGGAAACGGCTGACACGTAAGTGAAAAACCTGGTGACCGGTGGCTCCGTGTGACCGAAGATGCGTTGGGAGATGGCGCCTGTGCTCTTCCTGCGGGGGCTGCAGGGATTTATACGCCCACAGTGACACGTACCTGTCCTCGTCCCTCCTGCACACCGAGGGCCTGACCCCTGGCCCCCTTCCGAGCTGCAGCCCAGCCTCCTCCAGGCTGAGTTTGCCGAGTCAACGGTCCGGCCTCCTGTGTGTGTGTGTGGGGGGACCGTGCTGCTTGGGGTTTGCTTGTGTCCCTCCGTGGGGGTGGGCCGTGCTGACTCATCCGCGCCGGAAGGTCCCAGGAGCCGTCCCCCCTGCTCTGAGCCGCCGGGCCGTGCGCGAGGCCCCGGTGTTTGCCCCGCGCGCTTCCGCTGGCTTCGGAGCGGCACAGCCCGGCCGAGCAGATATTTCAGGCTGCACAGGCGGCCCGCTGGGGGCCATCGCGTCCAAGGGCACCTCCGGGCCCCCGTGAGCAGTAAGGGAACTGCTCCGTGAGCCTGTGGACCGGCAGACGGGCTCTGGGGGGACGCGTGCCCTCCCGGCTCCGCGGGGACGGGGACAGCTCCTCCTGGCGGTCCCCAGGCGGGGGCGGAGCACCGGGCCGTCACTTCCTGCAAAGTCCCATCACACAGCAGCCTGAAGAGCACTTGTCAAGCGTTCCGTCCTCGGCACGAGGATCAATGCACGTGGGGAGTCGGTGCATGAACCCCGCTTTCCGCGCTTAAGGATGCCCTTCGGTCCGGACGGCTGTCGCGTGCTCTGACGCGTCGGGACGCATCTGTGATTCCGCTGAAGCGAAGGCGAGAACCGGGCCTCTCGAAGGGTCTTAGGCCAAAAGGCCCGCCGAGAGGAGCCGGGACGGACCCCTGCCCCCGGGGAGGGTGGAAGACCTGGACGGCCCTCCTCCACACGACGCCTGTCCGTCTGTCTGAGGTGCGCTAACCCCCGAACGTTCGAGGGCGTTTTGTTGTGACCCCCGTTTTTCATCGAAGGCTCTAACTGGCCCTTGTATAGAGTCTGCGCGTGCCACAGAAAAGCACCGAGACGGGGACACCTCAGGGCACGTGGTGCAGTCCAGGTACGACGGGTGATGCAAATGGACAGGGACGGCCACCAAAGGAAGAGACACCAGACACGCAGACGGAAGGGCTTTTTGGAAAAAAATGACAGGACACGGGAGGGTGCGCTTTCTAGACCCCGGATGTCGAAACGAGTCCGTCCACCACGCTGACCACTCACTGCACGGCCAGTGGCCACCGGAGGGTCACAGACACGTTTTCAGTTTCCAAATGTTTCCTCAACTCCACGCCGCCCACTGGGACACGTGGGTATTTAGACGAATCACAACGAACTAAACCTGATGTGTAGTCCCCGTGTCACACTGGCCCCGTGACAAGAGCTCCAGTCCCCGGTCCTGGAGGCGGCCGTCCTGGGCGCGGCGGGCACAGACCGTTCCCGGCGCCACAGAAAGGCCCGTGGGCGGGAGAGCGAACCCCCCAAGGGCGCCTTCGGTCTCGTCCAATCTGGGCACTTCCTCTCCCACATGAGAACAAGCAGCGGCGGTCAGTGCAGGAGAGAGCTCACGCGTACGTGCCGCCGTGGCCTTGACGTTGCGGGGCGCACGCAGCGTGCACACGGGACTTGGCCGGGACGCCTGGGGAGCTGCCATCGGGCCTTCGGGGGTGGCAGGCCTGTGTGCACGTTCACGGTTGGCTTAGTGACTGGCAGCCCCTCTCAGCCTCACACTGATACTGACCCCCACACCGCGGTGGGGTGTTCCCTGTCCCAGAGACTGGCTTCGGACGTCCAGTCAAGGCCCCCGAACAGGGGCGATGTGGGAGCAAACTGCGAGTTGCAGGTGGACGTTCCCGCGCAGCAGGCCGAGCCCCCGACGACCTCTGGCCGAGGGAAACTCGGTGGAGACCAGCGAGCCTGCGCCGCTGGGGAGAGGGGCAGCGATTGGCCGCGGAGCTGTGTTCAAACCCCGCTCTTGAGGGTCCTTACTAGGAATCGCCCCGAACTTGTATTTGACCAACAGCACTCCGTTCCTCAGCTCCAAAGCCAGGGGGTCTGCCCTCCAAATCCAGGGGGCCGGGAGAGGGGGCCGAGGCGAGCAGGGCCCTGGGCGTGCTCACACCGGGGAGCAGGGGCCGTCCGCCCACTTCCTGGGCTCCGATGACCTTGGCCGTCGTCTGTCGGCCCGTTTCTCTTTCCGGAACCTCCCTCTCGCCTCCGATCCTGAAATTCCCGTGTGGGAGTAGCTGAGTCCCAGCAGCCACTGAGGGGGCTGCTCAGGGAAGGGCGGGGTCCCCCTTGGTGGGCTGTTAACTCTGCAAGTGCCCCTGCGATGTGCGTGGAGAGTCCGAAAGGAAAGACAAGCAGGGACGTGTGCGCGAGCACGCCCAGCTTAGAGGTTAGCAGGCCTGTCCACGGCCGGGCAGCTCTGCCCCTTGGAGGCCGGACACGGGGCCTGCGGGCGCAAACCCGGCGACGGGGGGCTGCCTGCCTGCCCGGAGGGGCCGGCAGAGGTCTGCTTCCTTGGCTTTTCCGGCCGCCAGATGCCACCTGCCCTCCCCGGCACGCGGCCCCTCCTCAGAGCCAGCAGCCGCGGGCTGAGCCCTCCCCAGTGTCACTCAGGCCCTGCTCTGGTCATCTTCCTGAGCACAGGGACTCAGGATGGGGCGCGGTGCCTCCCCAGACGGGAATGGTGCCCTGATCACAACTACGCAAAGCCGGTGTGAGGCACGTTCTTCGGGAAGGTCCTGTCCCATCTGCAAAGCCACGGCGGATGGCAGACGAAAGGCAGAGGCCTGAGTTGGGTGCACGTTGTGCCGCCCGACCGCGTTGGGGTTTGGGTGAAATGTTTCCATTGCGCCACAGTTAAGGGCATTCTCTCTGCCCCCTCACGGGGCGTTGGGAGGGCGAGAAGGATCCTGTTGTCCGTGACAGCGTTTTGTCACTGCACAGCTGAGGCAGAATGCACTGTGTGCTCAGGTGTCCCACACGCGCGGAGCACTCGGTGACACTGGGATTTCAGATAAACAAGGGAGGATCTTCCGGTCTGAGTGTGTTCTGTCCAATATTTGGGGCAAACTAAGACTTAAAAAATGGTTGCAGGGGACATGCATACACTAGAGATTGTTTACCCGACATTGAAATTTAATTTGTTTTGCTCCGTCTGGTCACCTTACTGTGATCACGCTGTATGTAAACCAGCACATGTCACGCTTCTACTCGCGGGGTCTTGTCTTCTTTCTTCTCCAGGCGTCTGGGAAGGTGGTGGTCGCACATCTGGACGCCATCTGGAGCTGGTCAGCATGGCGCAGGGGACCCACGGAGCAGTCACTCTGAGGTGGGGCAGAGACGGCAGCTTCCCCGGCAGACGGCCCCAAGGATGAGTCATTTTGCAAGTGGCAGGTCAACAGGATGTGAATTAAATACGTTCAGTCGTGAAGGGACTGGAGGGAGGGAGAAGGGTTTGTTTTCAAAACCCCAATTCCCAAATTAAGGAGGTATTTCAGTGCGACTTAGAGAAAATTGTCTTAGACTAAATTAAGGAGATTTCGTGCAGTTGGAGTTAGGCATATGGAAGCCATTTCTTCAAGGTCCCAGGGACACGTACGTGCATAAGGCATTTCAGTTCCCTCGTGCGTTGTGGACATTCTCTGACTGCTTCCTCTGTGCCCGCTGTGGCTGGTCCTAGGGAGTCAGACTCACTGCTTGGTCAGGGAGACCTGTAAGTCACAGGTGATTGAGGAGGGGTCAAACAGGAGAGATACAAACAAGGTGCTGACTCTGCCTGGAAGGTGGGGGACAGCTCTCCTAAGCCGACTGTGACTTCGTCCACTTTTACTTCTACCTCTGTGTCAATATCTACGTCTGCTTCTGTGTGTCTATGTGAACTGTACGTCTACGTTCACACCTACGTCTACGTCTCCATCGGCTTCTACATCCATGTCTACATCTATGTCTACGTTCACATCTACATCTACGTTCATACCTATGTCTAGGTCTCCATCAGCTTGTACATCTACATGTACGTCTACATGTACGTCTACATGTACATTTACATTCACATCTACAATTAGGTCTCCATCGGCTTCTACATGTATATCTATGTCTACATCTACATCTACGTCTACATTCACATCTACATCTAGGTCTCCATCGACTTCTACATCTATGTCTACGTCTAGGTCTCCATCAGCTTGTACATCTACATCTACATCTACGTCTAGGTCTCCATCGGCTTCTATGTCTACATCTACGTCTATATCTACGTCTACATCTATGTCTACATCTACATCTACATCAACTTCTAGGTCTCCATTGGCTTCTACATGTATATCTATGTCTACATCTACATCTACGTCTACATTCACATCTACATCTAGGTCTCCATCGACTTCTACATCTATGTCTACGTCTAGGTCTCCATCAGCTTGTACATCTACATCTACGTCTACATCTACGTCTAGGTCTCCATCGGCTTCTATGTCTACATCTACGTCTATATCTACGTCTACATCTACGTCTACATCTACATCTCCATCTATGTCACCATCTAGATGTACATCTACGTCTAGGTCTACTCACATGTCTACTTCTATGTCTATATCTACGCCTATATCTATATCATCTTTATGGTGACAAATAGATATCAGAGGCTATAGATCTTAAATATATTATTTTCTCAACAGATACAAAGTTACAACCACGACCATGACCAGCACCAGAGGCCTCTTTCCTCCAGAGGTGACAAGTCACTTAGATACTGAAGCACAGCCAGAAATCAGCTACTGAAGAAGAAGAGGTGACGCCCTTGGTGGAGAAAGAAAATGCATTCTAAAGAAGTGACAAGATGTCCTGAAGGCCTTGCAGGGGCTTCCAAGGGCCGTTGGTGGCTCATTTCCAAAGTGATGTCCCCTTCCGTCACACCACGGGTGTCAGCTGGGATTGCATCGCCTCCCGCTCCGTAAAGCGAAGGCTTAAGCGGATCACAGCTGACGTCTCCCAGGGAGCAGCCTCCTGGCCGGCGTCCCCGACGTGGCAGACAGACTTGCGTCGTGCGTCAGCTGAGGGTTGGGGTTCCGTCGTTCTGCCCGTTAACCCAGCACAGGCGGGTGCTTTCATCTCCCTGATCGGCTCCCGGTCCGGCCTCCGTGACGGCCCTGCAGGCGAGAAGGGGGCCAGCCCTCACCCCAGGCCCGTGTCCCACCTGGGCTTGTGCCTCATTAGAGAGAACACAGCCAGACGGCTAGGCGGCTGCGTGTACGGCGGAAGGGGAGACCGGCTGCCACACACGTCACCTCCGTCACCTCGGAGGAGGGGATTCTGGCAGTGGCGCTCAGACGAGTGGCAAGGGCTGCAGAGGAGGAGACAGTCGTCCAAGGGGGACTTGAGAGTTCCATGGACGCGCGGTTGGAGAGAACGGTGTAGGGCACACAACACTTTCAGGACAGATGTGGCAGGATCTGGTGACTAAGTAGCCAAGGTGTGTGACAGGAAAAGGCGGTGACGTGTGTAAGTGTGGGAGACTGGCGGGGCTGACGCCTTTAATTGGAAGCAAGGGGAGCGAGTCCGGATGTTTGCAGGGCTTGGGCGTAGCCGCTGAGTATCTGGCTGGAAGTAGCTGTCCGGAGCTCAGGAGGCAGGCTGGAATGGGACACGGTGACCTGGGAAGTGACAGTGTTGAGTTCCTAGGGGAACCTGGGCAGCGGGTGAAGTCGTCCAAGGAAATGCTGGGAGAGGATGGTGGGGGCATCAGGGAGAGGCCAACGCCAAGGGGACAGGAAAAGCCCGCAGACGAGCGCAGAGGCAGCCGCGGGGCCGGGAGAGCGCAGGGGGCCAGCGGGGCAGGGCGGGGGGCGTGTCGGCTTCTCAAGGACTTCCCACCCACAGGAACCAGGGCGGATGGGACCCCACAGATCCCAGGGCCAGCAAGGGCGAGGTGAGGTGGGAACACCCCCTGGTGCCGGGATGAAGCAAGTGCTCAGATGCGGCCGACAGTGAGCACTAGGCCAGCACGGCCGGCCTGAGGGGGCTTCAGCGGGCCAAGTCCGGGGAATTGTAGCATCAACATGACAAGGACCAACGTGGGGTGTGACACAGCAAATGAGAGAAAAGAAGAACCCAGGAATCTAGGCTCTTATAAAGGAGGGAGGGAGGGAGGAGGGTTAGTTAAAGTCAGGGTCCGCGGGAAGGATCTTCTCTACGGAAACGTGCCAACCACCAAATGCAGAGGAATGAAGGACCTGTCCCCTCTGCAGCGCTCCCGCCATCGTGACTGATTCAGGCGAGAACCATCGATGGCGGTCCTGGGCTTTGCTAAAAATCACCAGAGGAAAGGCTGTTGGTGAAGAGGGTCTCCACGCCGTGTCCGAGCCTGGGACCACCGACGAGCCGTGCGTTACTCTGGGCAGAGCACGACTTCACGGGGGAGAGGCTGGCAGACACTCCAACCTGACGTGACGGATGATGGGAAATGACGCCTTCACGTACCGCTGATGGGACGGACCAGGAAGGGGACATTTCCTATGGAGCATTCGGACCAAAAATGATCGTCCTGCATCACATCATGAGGAAACGATCAGATAAAGACATTTGAGGGATATCCTGCAAAATCGCTTTCCTGGGCTCGTCGAACGATCAATGCCAAGAAAGCCCCAAATTAAAGTCAAGTCGGGGGAACTCTTACAGACTCAAACAGGATTAGGGGGGTTTTGCAACTAAAGGCAGTTGGTGATCCCTATTGATCCTGGGTTTTTCCTGGATTAAAAAATTAAATGGCTGTAAAAGGTGTTATTGAGACAATTGGAGACATTTGAATGCGAACAGTATTTCAGGTAATAAAAGTGTATCAATGGTGCATTCCTTGTGTGTGATAGCAACACTGGGGTTGTGTAAGAGAATGGCATGGTTTTTAGGAATTATGTGTTGGCACATTTAGCAATGAAGGGTCTTGATGGCTGTATGAGGCAAACAGTTCAATAAAACAGCGTGCACTCTTAAGTATATAGAACCACGTCTGTATGTGTGTTCGTGTGCTCATTGCATTAGCCTTGCAACTGATTTTCAAAGCACAAGTTGTACAAAGTGCGCACCGTGAGATGTTGTGGGCATGCTGGTGAGGCTGTCCTCTATGTGTCTACCAACACACCACACATGGACACAGCCATTCTAGTGTCTTGAACCTGTCCCACAGAAAAGAGCACCCACTCATCAAGGTGCGTGCTCAGGAAGAAAACGCTCTGTCCCTCCATCGATGATTTAAAAAACTGGGGCATTTATAATGTGGAAGTGTATGCAGATATTAAAACGAATGCCTCCTGGCGGAACGGTGGGCTAGATAGGACAAACTCCCCCACTGAAACCAACCAAAAAATGCTAGAGGAAAAGAAAATTAAAATGCATGAGGTGCCAGCCCCAAAGTAAATTATCCTTGGAGGCCAGCACCTGATTATTCCTGGGAACCGGAGAGGTGATAAGAGCTGGGAAGCTGGTCCTGCCTGGAGGGCATCTGACAGCCAAGTGCATTTGAACTTCAGCTTCAGTGCCTCAGGGCTGCAAGGCCAGGAAGCAAAGCCCAGGACCTGTCCAAGGTGCTAGGTATGCCCGGAGCTTTTCCCATTTAAAGCGGGGCCCCCAAAGGGCTGCACCCCAATATAAGGGGAAGTGGAAACAAATGCACTCTTAGGGGCTGCAGGGGCAATGTCCTCTCAAACCGCAAGGTAGATCGGAGGCAGGGAAAAATCTCTGAAATTGATAACCCAAGAATCCAGTGTTGCGGGCTAATTTACCTGACCGCTTTGCCTGCAAAACCCCAAAGGGGAAATGTAGTGTAAGGCAGTCCTTGTCGGTAATGCTCCTAGAAACCTGCGGAAGCAAGAGGAGATAACCTCCCCTTCAACACAGGTTGCAAGGAATTCTCATGGAGGGAGTTCCAAGTAAGGAAATTCATTAAGAAATCGCGAACACACAGGACAACCAGGAACCAAGAAAGCCAGACAGAATACTAACCATGCAGAAATGTAGATGCTCATGTTATCCAGTACAGAACGTAAGGCAAGTCTGTTTAATTTGTTGAGGAAATGCAAGAAAAGATTGCACATACGCGGAAAGAGAATATAAAATGACCCAACGAATTTGAGAAAGAACCAATTGCAAATGTGAGAAAAGAAAATGATAAGAATTAGGATTAAAAATCAACAGATGGGCTTAACAGTACATTACATACATACCGCTGCAAAGATCATTAGTTTACTGAGATATGTATCTACAAACATTATCCAAAATGCAGCCCAGACAGACGAAGAAGTGGAAAAATATACAAGGAAAACCAAGGTGAAACCTGGCCTGGAAACCCCCAGTGTGCACCTGTCAGAGCTCCAAATCGAAGGACAGGGGTACTAAGCCAAGACAATACGTGAACCCACAACAACGGTTACTTCCCAGAACTGATGAAAGACACCAATCCACAGATTTAGAAAGTGCAATTAATCTTAATCTGGACACATGAATTAAAAAACAAACAAACAATCCGACACATCTAGACACATTTTGGTGAAACTACAGAAAACTAAAGACAAGACACAATCTTCAAGCAACCACAGAAAACAGAGACGACTTACAGGTTTGTGGCAATTCGAGGGGCGGCTCACTGGCTTCTCAGTAGCACCTGTACACACTTTTCTCTCTAATTCCCCACAATCCACAAAAGGGATCCCCTTTCGTACAAGGTCAGACAATGAAGTTTGTGAACTCATCCTAGAAAAAGTGCTCCGTGCCTCATTGCTGAACGTCACTACGGTCACCTTCCAAGCGCTCCCTTTGGATGTCCACCCTTCAGAGCTGTTTCTTCTGTTTATTGCCTCAACGCACCTTGAATTGCACATTGCCTGTGATGGGAGTCAGAGGTCTCATTTGGGTTTTCTGTTCCTTGCAGGAAACCCCAGTCGCTCACCCGCCTCATCGGCTGTGCCACGCCAGCACGGTCACAAACGCGGGATCCGCGGGTGGCCAGCTCTGGCGCTGCCTGCCTTCCGTTCGTCGGCCTTTCGGATCCTCTCGGTGCCCTGCTGCTCCGTAGCGAACGCTCCCCGCCCTGCCCCTCTTCCGCCCAGACTGTCACACGTCACGCTCACACCCATGACGTGTCAGGGTGACGCTCGGACTGCTGCGGTCTCCCTGGATCGGCACACCAACTCGGAGGGGACTGATGGGTGTTAAAATGCTCTCCCTTCAGATCCGGTGATGTGATGCTACCTTGTGAGTTTTCTTCATGCATCAGTGGAAGTCAACAGTTTTATCCTGCGTAGGCGTCGCAGAGCTCCTGTTACAAGATTATCGCTGGGTATTTTACAGCATTTTGGTGACATTGTAATTAATATGCGTTTAATTTTCATTTTGGTTTGCTGTTGGTATAGTGATATAAAATTAATTTTGTAGAAGTATGTTTTTTTCCCCCCTAAATACCTTAATAAACTGTCTTATTATTTCAAATAATTTGTCTGGGAATTCTACTTGCAATTACTTAGAGTTTTATTTGCTTTCAAACCTTTCTTATGTGTAATTTCTTCTCATGTTCATTCTGTCATATGACCATTTCCTATTTTATTTATTTCATTAATTCCTGCTCTTAGACATTATTTCTCTCTTCCTTCTACTGCATTTTGTTCACATGTCACAGAGCTGCTCACTTCCTGCTCTGCTGACCCGAACTCAGGGGTCTGACCTCCTGCCAGGACCCATCTCCCCACTCTGCGTTCCAGCCCCGCCAGGCCCTGTCCCCAACGTCCTTTCCAAGTGTTCTGCCTGAAGGACATGCCCCTTCCCGGCTGCCCAACACCCCATCATCGAGATTTACCTTAAATATAGTCTCTTTACGGCCTTACAATGTATATCCCACAAAGCCCCAGGCTACATCATTACACCGTTTTTTGTGTAAAGACGTGTGTTGGATGATGTCTTTGGAGCCAGACAGAGCGGGATGTGACCGTCAGCTGTGCCCTTTCTCACTCTGTCAGTCTGGTGGCCACCAGGGGCCGGAGGAAACCAGAAACACGTTATTAAATTGGGGAAAGACCCCATTATCTCCCTGGGCTCTGAGCTGGAGGTCCACGTGACAAAGGGGGACGACAAGGACTTAACAGCACGTGAGAGGCCTGCCGATGCCGAGCTGAGGCTGCCTCCTGCCTGGGCAGTACAAGGCCTGGGTGAGAGTCGTTGCCGTTTACCACCCCCACCTGCAGCACCAACACGAACCCCGGGCCCCCGGGCAACTTCGGCGGCTGCTTCCAGAAAATGCCCCGCCTGGAGGCCCAGGTGTTCTGCGTGCGGTGTGGGGTGGCACCCGTGCAGCAGGTTCCCAGGGCCCCACGCTGAGGAGACGCCCCCTAAATGCCCACGGGTGGCTGGAGCTTCCTGTGCACGTGACGGTGACCAGGACCAGCTCTGTTCACGAGAGAATTTGCCTCGGTTTACCCAATCTTAAGAGCCTTAAACGTGTCTGCTGGGCAAACGGCTCCGAGTCCCACTACACGCTCGAACGAGCTCTTAGCACCCTTCTTAGAGGCTTTGAAACCTGGGAAATGGGGTCGGGCTTTATGGAAATTACTAAGTGCTCACGCGCTCCAGGAACGCCCACAGACGCCACACACACGTGTCCCGGCCCCGGGGTCTGCTTTCCAATGCCGCGGAGGGGACCATCATTTCACGGCCAGTTCTCCTCAGGGACGGTCACGCAGGCCATGCGCCTCCCTGCGCCCTTCCGAGGGGCCTGGGCCTGTGAACTAGTAACTGGCTCTGTGGCTCAGTAATGGGGTGCGGGGTGGGGTTCTGTGGCTCGGTAATGGGGGGTTCTGTGGCTCAGTAACGGGGTGGGGGTAGGGCTCTGTGGCTCAGTAACGGGGGGCTCTGTGGCTTCCTGGGTAAACAAGAACTCCCTCGAAGCCGGGTGCCTTTCGGGCCTGTTAGAGTTTTGTCAGCGCCGCCAGCTCTCAACCCAGCTCACCCAAGTAGCTTTCAAAAATGGACTCACACGTGGGCCCTGTTCCTGAAGGTTCCGACTGCCCAAGGCCGTCCTTCCCACGGCCTCTGGGTCTTTTTCACGTTCCATGTCTCTGTGCAACGTCTGCAATACCCGGGACCCAGCTGTGACCACTGTGGCCACGGCGTCACCTGCTTTGCTTTGGGCGCAATCGGCCCTGTTTTCCTGCTTGGGGGGCTGTCTGTGTAGCTCAGGTCCCAGCACGTGGCTGGAACAAGGGGAAGTCCCCTGGGAGTAATGTGACAAAGAGCGGCTCTAGGCCAGAAGGGGCTCCATGAGCGCGGGTGTCCCCAGGGTGATCGAACTGGGCTCTGATGGCGGGGCAGCCCAGAAGCGGGCCGTCCGGGTGGACGAGGAGAGGAATCACATGGACCTCTGTCGGCGCTCTGTTCTCTCCTCTTGTAAACTTCTAGAACGTAGCTGCATCCATGGGGTAGAGTGGGTGTGCAGCATTCACAGACTGAGACCGGACCTCCCCCACCTCAGGGCGCTGGAACCGGGGGATTGGGTTGGGTTTGGGGAAAACGAAGAGCATGTCACACTTTCAATATGTGCATCAGCTGGCCGAGTTTCGTCCTTGTCACACGCGCGTGTAAAGACAAGCAGTTACTCCTCCCGTGGCTGAGTGTTGACGGGGTGGGGGTGGGGGGCTCTGTTGGTCTCGCCTGGCTTCTGCTTGGCAGACTCTAGCTACTAAAGTCCTAGGCTTCAAGCTCACTGCCCACAGTCCACGGGCGAAAGCGAGTCATGTGGCCGAACGTAGCACGCCTGGGAGCACGCCAGCCGACTCCGTGTTTAGTTAGAGGAGCTGAGGGCTACGTGGTGAGGGCACAGACTGGGGACACGTGACAGGGCGGGCCCGTTGATCCACCTACGGCGGGTGGGGGGCCACAGACAGCGAGAGTCAATGCAGACACGTCGGGAAAGAAACTCAGGAGAGAGGGGCCGGGGGCTGGACCTCCAGGACGGGGCAGAGCGAGTCCGGAGGAAGGGCGTCCCCGGTGAAGCGTCCCGCCGGACAGGGCAAAGGCAGGTCTGAGCCCGGGGAGCTCGGCTGTAGACGCTGCTGCTCCAGCAAAACACGGACGAAGCTGCGCTTTGTGCACGCAATGCGATTCGTGCTTTTCCATCCGGGCACGTGGAAGGGACGGGCCTGCAAGTGAAAGTGGTTTTCATTCCCACAAGGTGTTACTGGTCCCCAGGATACAGGCACGGCCCTTCCCCAGCGGGAAGCGCGCCGCCGTTCTTTTCAATGACACACACCTTCCAAGTTCCCAGGGCATTTTGGGGTGCGCCCTTTGAGGAGTGACGTCGGCCAGTCCTCGTCGCCGTGGTGTGGCTTTCGGGTGACAGACGGAGGCTGAGTCCCTGCGTGCAACGGGTGATTTCGCCATGCACAGCCTCGCTCTGCTCGTTTGGCATTAGGAAATCTCAATTTTTTTGTAAATGACTTAAAATACCCGACATCTATATCTCAGTCCCTTGAACGCGGTAGAGGTTACGGAAAGAAATGCTTGTTAGAAGGTCAGCTTTTGAGCAGGGGCCCAGCGCCAGCAGAAACAGTGTGTGCAGGAGCCGAGGCAGAGGGACACCAGTGCCCGCCGGCCTGGCGTGGCGCACGAACCAGCAGCGCGTGCGTGCACATGTTTGAGGAGGTAACGAAGCGACAGGAAGACGGCCACCTCCTAGCCTTCGAGGCAGATGAAACCGTGTCATTGTTGACATACGTGAGCCCGTGGTTCCCGCTCATGATCCCACAGGAAGTCGGTGGGGTCGTCCCAGAGGCCAGCGGAGAATTACGGACTTCACTGGCCCTGCAACTCGGGTCCCTTCCAAATGAGGCATCGTTTTCCGCCAGCAGCTGTGAGGTCTGGGAAGTGAAGTGACACCACGAGAACAGCAGTCATTGCGAGTAGAAACGGGTGCCATCAGAAGTTAGATATTCTGGGACTCGTCCTAGACGTGTCCCCAAAGAACTTCAAAGGATGGGAAGTCTGTCTGGAGCATCAGTCAGAAAAAGAAAGACAGACAGACAGACAGAAGGGCAGGCAGGCAGGCAGGCAGGCAGGCTCAGGAGCCCGCGGTGTCACTTCCTGCGCGATCCTGTCACAGACCAGAGCTGCGGCACCCCCGGCCCCTACTCCATGCGGGTGGACCGGCAGGAGTGGACACGCTCGGGTGAGGCCATTCCATGTGTCTTAGAGGCAGGGCGGCCTCGCTCCCGATGGCAGATTTTAATCAGAGTAAAGGAGACTCGGGGTTCTCAGTGTTCACCCCAGTGACCGGGAAGACGGGACGGTGAGCTTCCTGGGGGAGTCCCGGGTCGGGTCAGGTTACTCTCTGCTGCTTATCGGATTCGCAGAAGAACCCAGCTCGGCCCGGCTTTAACCATGAGGAGGGCCCACTGGCTCGCAGGGGAGTGGGCTCACAGCCGGCTTGTCTGCGAGGCTCCGGGGGATGCTGCGTCCTGTCACGCACGACGTGTCCGCACACCTCACCAGCGGTCACGAGAGGTGTCAGCACTGGGACAAGCGGGGGCGTCTGATCCGTCCGCGATGGCGTCCCATTCCCCCCCCCCCCCCCCCCCGGTAGCCTGCACGTCGGCGGTGGGGCTGCAGCCGGGCGCCAGCGTGTCCCCGACACCCAGCCCTTCACAGAAGGCATCGCAAACCCCGCGTGAATGCCCCCGCCGCTGTCATCGTGGACCTGAGGCTTTTCACTGAACTGTCGGGTTCCAATGGCCCATCATTGTCACCTTGTAGGTGACGGTTACGTGGTGACGGTGTCCCCATTGGGTTAGCGTCTGCTGTCTTTTTGATCCTATTCTTAACCATTTTAGAAAGGATTCTCGCTCTCTCACCGGGTGCTCAGGGTCGTCGTGACCTCCTTCTCCTGTAGGACATCAAACAGTTACTCTCCGAGGAGCGGTGACTCCGCAGGCACCAGTGTCCCCACAAACGCCGACGCCTCCTTTGCCGGTGGACACGCAGAACTTACTGTTTACAATGCGAGTCACAACGTGACAGCCACGTCACTAGACCTGCTAAACCCCGTTGTATTCTAATGTTAAAAAGGGATGTTTGGGCCTTTGATGCTTGTCTACGTGCTTCGCTGTAACTGTAACCATGATTCTCACACGTGCCGTCACCTCCGTGCTTCGGTCGCCTTGCCGCTCTGGGACGCTCCTTTCTAGACCCCAGACTCACTCTGCGTTTCTTCCGGAAGCCGCTCCGGGCCAGGCCCGGCGCTGTGCTGGCCCAGGAGTAAGTGTGGCCGAGACAGGCCGGTTCCGGGCTTCGTGGCAGGGACGCGTGGCCGAGAAGTGCTCCTGCTGAGCGGAGAGGGCCCTGCAGGCTGCACCCCCGCCGCCCCCAGTCTGTCCGGGCCCGTCTCCTCCTTCCTCTGTGCTGCCACACAGGTGCCGAACCCCGGTCCCCTCCCCTGGCGCGGACGGAGGGTTCGGGGGCTTGAGGGTAGCCCCGCAGGGTTGAGTGGGCGCGTTCTCTAAGATGGGGCTGTATCGGGGAGCAGATGGTTTGGCACCTTCAGAATATGAATAAGCCCCCGGAGACTTGGCGGAGCGGAGTCCCAGGCACGCGGGCAGAGGGACACGTGCTTCTGTCTGGGCCTGCAGGGTGTCCGCTGTGCACGGCGTCCCCACCCCCGAGTCCTGACCCCAGGCCTCCCGGGTCCCCGTGGGGACCCCTCCCTTCAGAGGTGCCGATTATGGAGCGTCTGTCCCTGAACAGCCTCTCGAGGACGGTGGCTGTCCCCCTGACACCTTCGGTGGCGGACGGAATGGGAACGCGGGGACAGAATCTGCTCTGAGGGCATTCCGCGCGACTGACCGACTGACAGCTGCTCCCCGGTCTGCCAGGTTGATCTTGGGACATCTGGGACTGACCGCTGCCCCTTAAAACTCAGGTCTTGTCAGTGACTGGGCCCAGCTTAACGTTTTAGGGTGTTTCATGGAGATAATTACATTTAAAATAGTTGAATTTAGAAACAAAACGATCTGGTCTTAGGCGAGGCTGTCCAGAAAGAATCCAGCCCTACATGCGCCGTCTTCCTTTAACCTGGCTGGATGCTTTCCGGACTGTCCCCATATGTTAGGAATAGGATAACCCCCAAAGACAACTCCCCCCCAGACTAAAGAACACAACCAAACAGCACAGGACCACGCTAGGAGGAGGGGAGGGTCAGGCCATAAACACGCCCGTCCACAGAGAACGGGGCCACCGCCCGGCCACCGTGGCTGCGCCGGGAGAGCGGGCTGTGTGTCGGGGACAGTCACCCCTCGAGCACGCTGGTTCGGGGGCCTCGCTCAGCGCAGGAGTCAGTCACGAGCCACCCAGCTCCTGCAGGAGCTCCTGTCCCCGGAGAGGAGCAGGCGCTGTGATGGGGCTCACGGCGGGGGCCCCGGGCGCCCTGACCGCACCCCCGGGAGGCACCGCAGGACGCTCGGCTGTGACCTCCTCTGCCGCCTTCGGACGAAGCCACTGACTCCGGGAAACGCATTTTCCTAAAGGTTTAAAGTCCAAGTTTAGACGAGTCAGGCTTTCCCGGGGATTGCCTGAGCGCGGTCACACGCCGCTGCCACACGCCGCTGCCACACGCCGCTGCCACACGCCGCTGCCACACGCAGGGTCCCGGGCGTTGGCGGCTGCCGGGCTCTCCCCTGTAGCCTGGCCGCAGAGGGGCATCGGCGGCGTGGCACCTTGACAACAACACTCTTCCGCCTCGTGGTGGACGGTGCGTGCTGCTCATGGTCAGCCGGCCGTGAGCTCCTGCTCTGCCCCATTCCGGAAGGGTCTGCGTGCTTGACGGGGCAGGAGCGCCTGGGCGGCCGGTGTCAGAGCCGCTTTTCCCTGAGGGCCCACGATGTGCCGGGCAGCCGGAGGCAGCTCTCCCCGGTACAGGGGACAGGAGCTGGGGCTGGGAGACGGTGCACCTCGTCACTTCGATTCAGAGCAAGCCAGTGGCAGAGCTGAGGGACGGACGGACAGGGTCCGAGCCACAGTCGTACCCCCCAGGCTTTGGGCCCCCCCCAAACACCTGTGCAGACGTGCGCGGAGCTGGACCGGCTTGGCTCCCACCGGCCAGTGGGCAGCGTCTCTGAAGGGCACCGGTGGCGCCCGCTCTGGTCATCGGCTTGCTCAACGCACCAGGGTCCAGCCCCGCTCTGTCTGCTCCTTCCGTGTGCGCCAGCTCTTCGGGGACCCGAATCTCCCCTCCCGCGCTGCCTGGGCCGCTGACAGGCCGGCTGCTGGAGTCCACGCATCTCCAGTCCTCAGAATGCTTCCCCGGCGCCCCCAGAGCCGGGGGCAGAAAGGCGGGGATCCCGGTGTGACGTGTGCGCGTCCGATGGACGGTGGGATTCCGGCCACGGCCGCCGCGGACGGGGTCGTCAGTGGTGCTGCGTAAAGGCGCGTCCCCCCAGTGTCCTCACGTGACGTTCCACGAGTGGCGTGGGCCCCGGCCCGGCCGCGGGGGGACTACTCCACGTAGAATCGATCCCGGCGCCCCCAGCGCTCCCGGCGCTCCCGGCGTGTTCTGCCTCAGGCGTTAGGAAGCGGACGACGGATTTCAAACGCCGGAAGGACGCGCCTTAGACCATGGGGGGGGCGCCCCGTGTCTGTCTGCAGCCCTGGCCCTGGGGTCACCCTCCTTTCCCCGCTGCTCGGGAGGACCGGGTCGTCACCTCTAAAGCTGGTCCCACGGCGAGGAAAGGGGCTGGAAAGCGGCCCCCCAGCTTCCCTCTGGGTCTCTGCGCAGGTCCCTGGCTGGGCTCCCGGGGCCCAGTGGACCCGGAGGTTGTGCTTGTGTGGGGCTGGGAGGGTGCACTCCTCCAGGCCAAGAGGGGAGCAGATAGCCCTCCCCGCAAGGAACACGCCCCTCATTCTGCAAGCCGAGGGGCCCTGGGCAGGAAGGACCCCTGGGGCGCAGGATCCTGGAGAAGCCTGGCCCGGCTTGGACACCTTCCAAGCAGTTAATTACCCGGAGGTCACCATGGAAACACATTCTTAACTCGCAGCAGAACCCACGCTGGCTAGCCACCGAGACCGAGACCAGACCGAGACGCGCGGGAAGGCAGGGCTTGTTCTGTCTGCTCACAGGGGTGGGGGTGCGTCCTCGCACGCCTGTGAGAGGAGGGGGTCACGGGCCCGGTCAGGGGGTGACAGCCCTGTCCCTCCCTGGTCCCCCTCCCCTCTTTATCGTCCTCTTTCTCTGCCGGACCCTGTGCTCGCTCCTGCCCGCATCCAAACACAAACACTCATGGGGGCCTGCCACGGCGGCAGTGCTGTGCTGGGTACTGAGGTAACAGACGGGTAAGGGAGGCAAGGTCACTGGCCCAGGTCCTCCCCGAGCGGGGACCATGGTGACAGTCCCAGGCGAGGCACAGGCAAATGAGCTGATCAGAAGTAAGATGCCAGGAAGAGCTAAAAGCAGGGCAGCCGTGGAGGGTGGGAGGGAGGGGACATCAGTGTGTGAACACATGTGTGTGCACGTGAGTGTGTCAATGTGTGATTGTGCGTGTGCACCAGCAGGTGTGTATCTGGATGAGTGTGTAGTGTGCATGTGTGCATGCGTGTATGTGTGTGAAGCTGCGTGAGTGATCACATGTGTGAGCGTGAGGTGAGACTGCATGAGTGTGCACATATGCATGCATGTGAGGCTGCGTGTGTGTGCGTGTGAGGCTGCGTGAGTGTGCATGTGAGGCTGTGTGAGTGAGCACACATATGTGCGTGTGAGGCTGTGTGAGTGCACGTGTGCATGCGTGTGAGGCTGCATGTGTGTGCGTGCATGCATGTGAGGCTGCATGTGTATGCACATGCGTGCATGTGAGACTGCATGTGTACGCATGTGCGTGCGTGTGAGGCTGCATGTGTATGCACGTGCATGCGTGTGAGGCTGTGTGTGTGCATGCATGTGTGTGAGGCTGTGTGTGTGTGCACGTGCATGCGTGTGAGGCTGCATGTGTATGCACGTGCATGCGTGTGAGGCTGCATGTGTATGCACGTGCATGCGTGTGAGGCTGTGTGTGTGCATGCATGTGTGTGAGGCTGTGTGTGTGTGCGTGCATGTGTGTGAGGCTGTGTGTGTACGCGTGTGTGTGCATGCGAGGCTGCGTGAACACCTGTGAGTCTGCATGTGATCTGTTTGGTGTCCCGACCAGAACCAAACCTGGCCTTTGTGAGAAAACGCCGAAGGTGAGTGCGGCTGCATGAAGCAACGTGACAAAGTCACAGACGCGCTCTGGAACGGCTCGTGGAAGGGCTGCGATCTTCCGAGTGAAGAATAGCGTCATCTGCTCCCGTACACGGAACGCCTCGAAGCGTTTCCTGCTTCACGGGTGGGGCCTATCAGCCCGGCGCTGCGTAGGGGTGGCGACAGGGCCACCCTCGCCTGGTTTCCAGGCTTAGGGGACAATACTACGTCTGCCACTACTGAACGTGTTGTCAGCTGTAAGGCTTTTTGTTTGTTTGTTTTTGGAAATGGCCTCTATTCAGTCAAAGAAGTTTACTTCTATTTCCTAGTTGGCTGAGACGTTTTATTATGAATCCATGTTGAACTGTCTCATTTTTTACATCTATTATAATGATATTTTTTCCATTTATTTTGTTAATACGGTGAATTATATTATATTGATTACTGAACCAGCCTTGCATTTCCTGGATTAAGCCCATTTAATCTTTCTTATACGTTGTCGCATGCAAACTGCTGTATTTTGTTGAGGATTTTTGCGCCGTGTGTACGAGGAATCGCTGTCTTTTCCCCCTTCCCTCCGCTCTCGCTTTCCTCTTTGTCTGGTGTTGGTCTTGGGATAAACCTGGCCTCATCAAATAAATGGAGAAGTGTTCTCTCTCTTTATTTCTAGAAGATGTTGTACAGATTTGGTATTATTTCTTTCTTGCACGTTTTGTTGAATCTACCAGTGAAATGATCTGGACTTGGAGCTTTCATGTTTGGATAGTTTTTAATTCATTTAACTTCTTTAATATATGTATGAACAACACTACTCAGGTTAACTATGGCTTCCAGAGTAAGTTTGGTAGTTTATGTCTGTCGAGGACTAGGAACATCTCATCTAAGGTGTTGACGTGTCTGCTGTCCTTCATGTCGTGATCAGAAGGGGTCCCCCCTCTTTCATTCTTAATATCGGCAACTTGCGATTCACTCTCTTTCTTGGTCTGCCTGACTAGAAGTGTCTAAACTCCATTGATCTTTTGAAAGGACAAGCTTTTGGTTTCCTTGATTTTTCTCTCTTGTTTTATGTTTTCAATTATATTTATTTCTGTCCTAAACTTTATTATTTCCTTGTTTCTTCTTGCTTGGAGGTTAATTGAAATTCTTTCCCTAATTGCTCAAAATGGCAGCTTAGGTTATTGATTTTAAATCTTTTTTTTAAAATATAAGCATGTGATATTATAAATTGTCCTCTAAGCACTGCTTTAACTGCATTTTACATATCTCGATGTGTTGTATTTTTATTGTCCTTCATTTCAGAATTGTTTTAATTTCCTCAGAGAATTATTTTTATTTATGTCTTATTAAGAAGTATGTCATATAATTTTCAAATATCTAGAGATTTTTCCATACATATTTGCCATCGATTTTCTAGTTTAATTCAATTTTTGTCTGAGAATATGATTTCCATTTTAAATTCATTAAAGCTTTGTTTTATGGCCTAGAATATAGTCTTTCCTGGTAGATATTACATTCACACTTTAGGAGAAAGTTAATGTTCTGCTGTTGGTGGTGGAATGTTCCATCCATGTCATTAGGTCAACATGGTTGATGGCGTTTTCTATTCATATCCTCATTGACTTTTGCCTACTTGTTGCACTAGTTGCTGAGAAAAAAAAATTGGCAACTCCACCTATAATTAAAGGTGTTTCTCTCTCCTTTCAGATCAATCAGGTTTTGCTTCTAGTACTTGGAAGCTGTGGTGTTGGATAGAGTTAAAAGCATTGTCTCTTCTTAGAGACCTGACTGCTTTATCTTTATGTACTATTTCTTTTTCTCTCTGATTCCATTCCTTTTTCTAAATTCTGCCTTGAATAAAATTAATGTAGCTACTGTAGATTTCTATCATTTGTGTTTGCATGGTATATCATTTGCCACCCTTTTACTATTAATGTATCTATGTATTTATATATAAAATGGATTTATTTTAGGTAGCATAGCATTCTCTTTCATTTTTTAAAATCCAACCTAACAATCTCTGTCTTTTAACTGTTGTATTTAGACCACTTGATATATAATACTTGGATAAAAACCTACCATTTTGTTAGCTGTTTTCTAATTGTTTCACTTGTTTGTTTTAATCTCTTTTCCTCTCTTTCTGCCATCCCTAAATTTAACTGACAACTTTATGATTCAACTTTATTTATTCTATTAATTATTTATACCTCTTAATTGTTTAAAATGTTTGCCTTCGTATTTACAATGTACACTTAACATATTTAAGATCACCTTTAAATAATATGACACAACTTCAGATGTAGCATCAGAGGCTTAAGGCATTCCGTTCCTGATGCCTTCCCTCCATCCTTTGTGCCGTTGCTGTCATACGTGTGCTGTGCAGGTACAACGCATGGTGCGTCTGTAAGAGGAAGTGAGTCCCTTCCCCATGTTGGTAGTCCCCAAGCACTTGGCACTCTCTCATGATTGCCCACCCTTGCCATTACCAATTAATTCACAAATTAAAGTGGAATTTTCTTACTGTTGTGTGTACTTCCGGCAGCAGCTGCCCCGTGTAAGAAAATGCGTGGTCTTCTTTTTCCCGCAGCATCTGTCTCTCCCCAGGATTTGAGTTTTTTGTTTGCTCTGCAACCAAGGTTCTTTGATGGGTTCAAGAAAAGTCAGCGGCTTGCAGTTTGTCTAGTTCTTTACTTGTTGTAAAGGTGGAAGCAATAATCTCCTCAGGTCTCTCCATCACTGAAGTAAAATCTGAAGTCTTTGACTCCACTTTGCTTGGATTGTATTTCCACTCTCTCAGGGAACAAAAATTCCATTACAGAAGCTGGATCTTATCTGGCTATCTGGCTGGTGCATCTCCTAAGGAACTGTCACAGTGCCTGTCAAGGCTGTGGACACCCACCAATTGTATCTCACATTAGGAATCTGCAAGATGTTATCCCACCTTTGCATTACTTTCAAGATTTCTTTCTTTTAATCTCCACAGAAGAGTTCTCAAGAATTCCACAAGGTGCCCTTCAAATGGCAATTATGCTTGGGATCAGGTAGATCTGGGTTCAAATTCATGTTCTACCGCTTCTAACTGAGTGACGAAAATCAACTTCCTTAATCTCTGCAGTCTTCTTGAATGGGGTTGAGCATAAAGTATAATTAAGTATTACTCCTGTCACATGCACGGCAACCTACACAGTTGCTATTGTGTTTTATCTTGGATGGTTGGTTATTCCGATTAAATAATCGGTATTTGAGTCACTTAGCAAAAACTCAAGGACGTTTGTTTCTTTGGGAACAGTTACTTGGTGGGCACCCATGCAGCACCCAAACCTTCCTTATTTCAGAATGCTGCACCTTCATCGCCTGCAGCCCTCTCCCACGGGACACAGCTGCTCCTGCTCTGCATCCCTCAGTCAGTCGATGGCTCCGCTGTCACCCAGCTGTTAAAACTCAAATCTAGGAACTGTTTCCAATGCTTCCTTGTCCTTCACCCTCCTATTCAGTTCGTCTCCGAACCTTATCTTCCTGACTCCTCTGTATTCACTGCCCTCCCCAAACTGCCACCATGCTGTCATTGGAACTGTGGAACCACCTGTGGACTGCTTTTTCCTCCAGCTGTTCTCCATCCTCGGCTGAAGGCTCTCTCCACAAGGGAGGTGGGGCTCTGCGCTGCCCCAAACCTCTCCCAGCTGCCCATCCCAGGAGCTCCCCACAGCTGTCCCTCGATGTGTTCCTTGGCACCTTCCAGGTCCCCAGGCACCTGCACCTCCACTTCACGCCTCCCCTGTTCTGGCTTGCAGCTCTGCATGGTTCACCACGACAAGCTAAGACCTTGCCCTTGGCCTATGGCAGGCACTCGGTGAATAGTGGTTAAAAACGGAATGACTGAGTAAATGATGGGAGTCTTATACTGTGGAGAAGGGGTCAAACTTTACAGAGAAATGGCAGCACACGCAGAGTCAATACTGCCCCAGCCCCGGCCATGTGCTCAGCACTGTTCCTATTTATGAAGTGATTTAACACACCGCACACCCTCACCTGGGCATCCCAGGCATTTCACAGGTGACAAGTTAGAGACAGGTGCCCGGCCAGGTGGAGATAAAGGCCCAGATGGATTCAAATTCAAATCTCACACACACTCTGTTATCTATAAAATAATTTTTTAAATATATAAAAGTAACACATGCTAGGAAATGATTCTAAAACTCCAGTAAAAATTCACAGTCTCGATTGCACCTTCCGGAGGTAAGCGTTGAGAATTTGATGTGACAAGGACCCGTGATGGCAGAGCAGGTAAATGCTGTGCCTGCTTTGTTCTGTGAACACATTAAAATTACAACTAAATTATTGAACAACCAACATGGAGAGCCACCTGAAGTCTAGCTGAACAGAAGCTCTATAATTAAGGATACAAAAAAGAGGAGACCACAGCAAGACTGGTAGGAGGGGCACAGATGCGAAAGGAGTCACACCTTCAGTGGTGGTGGAGAACCAGGAGGGGTATCTCAGCTGTGGAAGTTCCCCCCAGAGGAGCGAGGGACCCCAGCCCCACACCAAGCTCCCCAGCCCACAGCACTGGTGCTGGGAAGATGAGCCTCACAACATCTTACTGTGAAAAACAGTGGGGACTCTAACCATCTGTTTGGGCTGAAGACTCCGGGAAACCCAGGCATCCTCTCAAGGTGCCCTCACAGACTCAGTCACTCACAGGTACTCACCCTGGGCTCCACCAGAGGTACAGTGACTCAGGGGATTTTGGAAGCATACTGGGGGCAGACTGAGGGCACAGCCCTCCTCCCATGCAGGGGGCTGGTGGGTGCCATCTTTTCTGTGTTGTGCCCACCCTGCCCCATGGCCAAATTTGAATCTCATTGGTCTGGTGAGCTCTGACTGGTGGGCACCATCTTTCCTGTGTTGTGCCTGCCCCAATAAGCCAAATCTGGACCTGATTGGTCTGTTGAGCTTTACTGGCTCCACCCTGCTGACTCACTGGGACCCCTCCTCACCCAACTTCACCAACGCCAAAGGCACTTTTTCAGGTGAGCAGCCAGCCCCACCTGAATTGCAATCTTCCTAGGAAAACTATTTAAGTCCACAGGCCCCAGGCTGGCAGCAACCAGCATTGCTGTGCTCTGAGGCTTTTGCTGAGTAGCTCCTGGCACAGCACTGGCATTAAACCAGAATTTACAGGAGAACCCAGCACAGGTGACCAGGGAGACAGTGCCAGGGCCCCACAGGGCACCTACTACATAAGGCTATCCAGCAATACTGGGAGACATAGCAGATCTACCTAATACATAGAAACAAATATGGATGGGTAGCCAAAATGAGGAAACAAAAAATATGTCTCAAAGTAAAAGAACAGCAGAAAATTCCAGAAGAAGAACTAAACAAGATGGAGGCAATCAACCAACCAGATACAGAGCTCAAAATGATGATTTTAAGGAACTTAGTAAAAACTTCAACAAGGAGATAATAAACATAAAAAAGGACATAGAAACCGTAAAAAGGACCCATCAGAAATGAAGAATGCTACAACTGAAATCCAGAATGCAATAGAAGGAATCACCAGCAGAGTAGATGGAGCAGAGGATCAAATCAACGAATTGAAAGACAAGGTAGCAGAAAACACCCAGTCAGAACAGCAAAAAGAAAAAAGAGTCCAAAACACTGAGGACAGTTTAAGGGGCCTCTGGGACAACATCAAGTGCCATAGAAGTCCCAGAAGGAGAAGAGACAGAGCAAGGAACTGAGAACCTATTTGAAGAAATAATGACTGAAAACTTCCACCCTGGCAAAGGAAGCAGACATACAAGCCCAGGAAGCACAGAGAGTCCCAAACAAGATGAACCCAAACAGACCCACACCAAGACACATTGTAATTAAAATGGCAAAGGTTAGAGACAGAGAATCCTAAAAGCAGCAAGAGAAAAGCAATGAATGACTTATAAGGGAGCTCCCATAAGACTGTCTGCTGATTTCTCAACAGAAACGCTGCAGACCAGAAGGAAATGACAGAAAATATTTAACGTGATGAAAAGCAAGGACCTACAACCAAGACTACTCTACCCAGCAAGGCTGTCATTCGAAATCGAAGGACAGATAAAGAGCTTCCCAGACAGAAAAAGCCAAAGGAGTTCATCACCACCAAACCAGTATCACAAGGAATGTCAGAGGGACTGCTTTAAGATGGGGGGAGAGGGGAAAAGCAAAATTATGAACTATGAAGTGGCAATAGGTCACATCAACAATTACCTTCAATTTAACTGAATTAAAAGCTCCAATCAAAAGACATGGAAGGTACCGCACTGAGTGGCGTGTCAAACAAGAAGACAGGTGCGAGCTGACTTTGCTTGCAGGTGAGATCCAAAGAAGAAAACAAACAAGTGGAGCAGGAGCAGATTCACAGACACAGAAAACATGTGGTTTGTTATCAGGTGGGAGGAGGGTTGGGGGAGGGGAGAAATCAGGGGAAGGGACTGGGGAGTTCAGTTTGGTGGCTACAAAGTAACAGTTATGGGGACGTAGAGTGTAACATGGGACACAGTAATGTTGCAGTAACTATGGGGGTGTCAGATGGGCACTAGATTAGTTGGGGTGATGGGAGGAGGGTGGGAGGGGTGGGTGAAAATGGGAAAGAAATCGAATAGTACAATTCATAGTCACAAAACAGTCACCGGGACATAAAGTGCAGCACAGGGTGCTCGGTCCACACCGTGATAACTGTGTGTGGTGTCGGGGGGAACCAGACGTATCGGAATGAGGAGGTCATAAGTTATATAAATGTCCCATCACTGCGCTGAACGCCTGAAACCAATATAACATTCTGTGTCAATGTAATTGAAAAATAAAAATAAATGAAAAAAAGAATTTGATATGAATTCTTCCACGTCACGAGTATACCCGCACACACCTTTCATCGGTTTATATATGAATCTATGTTGTGTTTTACATGCGTTAACATAGGTAATGTAAAAACACCTGTATTGTCCCTGTGTACCTGCAAGTATTTTTTCTCGACTCTCTGCTCCTACTGCTGGTGGGAATGTGAAACGTGGCGACCCCGCTGAGAAGTTCGGCAGTTTCTTAAGTTAAACCTTATACAAATCCAGAATCGTGACGCCGTCCCCTTCACACTAATATATGGTTGCACATTATCTCTAATAAAAGAAGCGAAAGCAATGACTTCCACGTGACCTAGACGTCGCACGCCTAGGTACTTATCGGAAAAGAAAGCGTATGTCTGTGCACAAAAAGGTGCACACGGCTGCTCACGGCTGCTTCATCTGCGTCGGCTCCAAACTGAAAACCACCCAAATGTCCATCAACACAAGAACAGATACACAACCGGCGGTTCGCACACGCAGTGGAACAAAAGCAATAACAGCGAGGCATTATGGGTACGGCACCACACGGCAGATCTGAAAACAATTATGCTGATTGAAAGCAGCCGGACGAGATCGAACCCGGACCGTGTGTTTCCGCTCACACGCAAGCCCAGTTCACCTGCAGTGACAGAAAGCATACGGGTGGCTGCCTGGGCAGAGAGCAATGGGGAGGGGTGCCCAAGGGCAGGA
>PVJL010014511.1:0-27751 GCA_004026885.1 Lyroderma lyra | reverse complement strand
GGGCTGTGGTCAGGGCGCTCTCCATGGTACCTCCGGAGGGTGCTGGACTCTCCACCCACGGTTTTACCCGTAGGTGTTGAGGGAAATGCTGGTTAAATCACCCAGGACCTTTCGAAACCCCGTAAGCTCCTTAAATCAGGTACGGTGAAGAGACAAGGAAGCTTCGGGGTGGGCTCTGCCCCGGTTCCTGCAACAGAGCTCCTTGACCCCTTCCATTTCCTGAGTGACCGCGTGCCGGGGGCATCTTCTGCTATCACATTCGGACTTAGTCCCCGGTTCCAGGCACGGGAATCCCCTAGACTCTCAGACATCCAGAATGCAGTGTCTCGTTGTGTCAGTGAGGTGGCGGGTGGCCGAAAACTTCAGAGGAACCAACATGCGGGGAGGGGAGAGGTGGTGGGGATTGAACTAATCACCAGTGGAAAAGGATCTAATCAATCATGCTGTGTAATGGACCCCATAACATCCCTGGTTGAGGGGGTTCAGAGAGCTTCCCGGTTGGTGACCACAAGAAGCTGTTGGGAGGGTGGCACATTCCCAGAGGGCATGGGAGCCCACATACACCCCACCCCCCGCCATTAACTTGCCTTGTCTATCTCTTCCGTTCGGCTGTTCCTGCGTTGTAGCTTTTATAATAATCCAGTCACAGTGAGTACAGTGTTTCCCAGATTTGTTTCGGGCTGGTCGGAAGAACCCGAGGGCCGCACTCCTGGGCAGAGTTGAAATGGGAGGGCTGGGCCCTTAGCCTGTGGGGTCGGTGTGGACCTGGGGAACCTCAGTGTCGGGAGTGCGAGAGTACAGAACGTTTCCTCTGGTCGGTATTTCCCCTTTAGGTGCCAACTTTGCTATTACTCACTACTTCCTCTATAATGCCTGGTACGTGTATGCCTTGAAAAGTTACCGTATTTTGCTGTGTATGATGTGCACCTTTTTGCCCTAATGTGTGGAAAAAATAAGGATGCGCATTAGACATGGGTAGTACTGATTCCGTATCTACATACATGTGTTTAATTCTTTTATTTATGCTTAGGCGTTTAAAGTGTAACTCTACAAATCAATCATGATATCCATATGCAAAATAATGCCCTGGAAGATGATAATTGTTTCTTTTTAATATAAAAAATTTTATACATACAATTTCTTGGCACTTGTATCCGTTCTGTGTTTTGTAATTATTTGTTACATAAAATTGCTTGTACCATAATATGTTAAAAAATAAATGCTAAAATTTCTTCATAATGCAAAAAAACAAGGACCTAAATATAAACAAATAAGAATTTGAGTTAAAAATTAAAATGAAAGATTATTTTCCCCTGAAAGTTTGGGCCAGAAACATGGGTGCACCTTATACACGGGGGTGCATGATACACGACAGAACGTGGTACGTGTTGGAATAAAAGATGAATGGATAAACCGGCCCGACTCCAGCGGCCAAACGTTCCTAGGAGAGATTAAAAAGAGGTAACAACATATTTCTCATCAAAGGATGCATTAGAAAGTTAGATTTATAGTGGAGCAGCCCTGTTAGTGGTTTTTACTCTTAATTTATATCATTTAGAACTGATTAAAGAGTGGCATCTTACTTTGTAAGGATTCCACGTACTCTTCTACTAACCACCACCACACTTGGGCGGATTATTCTGTTTTAAACATGCAGACCTTTGGATGTTTGTGCTATTTTTCTTCTCATTAATAAAAGCAATACATCATTTAGACAGTTCGGAAAATGCCAAGAAGCTTCAAGAAGCACATGCACTTAATTCTCCCTGACGATCCTCACTACGAATTTGGCACGTTGCTGACTTGCAGGCTGTCCCCCCGGAAGCTCCATACTTGATGGAGATATTCCGCACGTGCAATTGCGAATTCAGGTTTTGAAATTTTATTCAACTTTATATTCATGTTCAGCAGTGTTTGCCTTTCGGTGGAATTCTTTACACACATCAGTCTGATGCCTACAGCTGGGGTTTCTGAAGCGTGGACCCCAGCCCAGCACGATACACAGGACGTGAGAGCTGGGCCCCTCCACCACACACACCCGGTTTGGCGGAGCACAGCATTCTGGGGGAGGGGGGCTCAGCCCGGATGAGTCCCACAAGCCCAGCTCCGTCGTCTTGCCAGCTGGCCTGCTGTTGCTGTCATAAATGTCACCCATTTCTGACTTTCTGCAGAATAAAGTCATTCGGCAGCTACATCCGTCCTCTCTATCCCGGTTCTTCTTGCGGTGTCGACCCCAAGCTTGGGAATCGAGGAACGAACAACACTCTCTGAGGAGTCCGAAATAGTTAGGGGGCTCTGAAAGGAAAACGGGGGCGGCGCTTCGTTTGGAACGGTTCCTCGGTGGCGTTGGCGTGCGCTGTCCTCTTTCTGCTGCTTCCCCGGCCTCAGGTGGGTTCCTAATGCCGACTGTCATTTTCTTCTTTTCTCCTAGGTGCCACCAGTAACCTGCACTTCATGGTGGGAGGGGCAGTTCTGCTGTTCCTGTTGGTTGTCCTGATTGTCCCCGTCGTCGTCATTTTTGGGACCAGGTGAGCCCTGCGCCTCCCTCGCGGTCGTGCTCGCTGGGGTCACGCTCACGTTCGAGGGTCTCTGTCACTAGCAGCCCCTGTCAGCACCCACACGCAGTCCCCTCCCCTGCCCGTCTTCGTTCCTTCTCCTTCCTGGGGGGGGGGGGTCAGACAGGAAGACAAATTCTGAGAACGAGGCGAACAGGATTGAGCAGTGACCGTGACGTCATTCATTCATGCATCGCAGTTGTGGTGACAGTGGTGGGCAGGATGTGACAACAGGCACATCGTCATAAGCCAACAACAAACTTGAACGGGTCCGTGTTCTCCGAAGCAGGCGACGGCGGAGACATGGCGGGGTTAGAGCGGCGTGGAAGGGGGTGTCCCCTGCCACCTTGCTTCCGGGGTGTTCTTGGCCGGTTCTCCCTGTCTGTCAGGTCGCTCCTCGGGGTGTTTGCTGCAGCCTGGCTGCCCTCACGCTGGGCTGGAACTGTCCCTTCCCTCCGTGTTCTTCGTGGGACAGGAGGGTCCCCATGTTCGATGTCTGCGCCCGTCCCGGCCGGCGCCTCTCAGACCCCGGAGCGCATCCGTCTCCGCCCCCCGCCCCCCGAGGGTGCCCCGTCCCCACATGTGTGCGTGGCGCACCAGCCGGGGTCCGGGTGGGCTCCTCCACCTCCTGCCCCCCATCCCCGCCTCTACGGCTTCGGAGGCCCAGCGCGACCCCCGGTCTCGGTCACAGTCGCCAACCTGCTTCCCCGCTCGCGGTGCCTCCTGGCTCCCTAGCCCCCCTCCCCCCGCCCCGAGTTTCCCTGCCGCCTCCTCTGAAAGCGAGGACTGGCCCGCTCCTGTCCCCTTCCCAGTGCCCCCGGACACCGGTAACAGCCGATGGCAGCTCTGCTGTCCCACCTGCTGACGAACCGCGCCGGTCGGCTTCCACCCAGCGGCCCCGCGGTCACGGTCGCGTCGTCGGTTGGTGTCCGGCAGCACTGAGCCCGGTCCCTCCGAGTCCTGACCGGCCGGATTCAAGTGGAACCCGGACCCCCCTTGTCCTCTCTCCTCACCAGCCCCCCGCGAGTCTCTCTCTCACCAGAAATGAGCAAACGGAAGGAAGGACGCCAGGATGGCGGTGACGCCCGCGTCCTCTGCTGTTTCGTCTTGGTTGATAAAAAATGCCCTGAGGGGGGATGCGACAGCAGGGACCCACGGGACTGCAGGCAGCGTGGCTGAGACAGTGAGGGACAGAAGAGATCTCTGGAGGGTCACAGACATTGGACACGAAAGATTTGGTTTCATAAAAATGCATCACTTTTACCTGAGTAGCTAAGTCGAACTGCAGAAGACATTGTCCCGCCTCAAACGTAACGAAGGGACATCAGAGGGCTGGAATGCGTGACCACGGCCAGACCCTGCGGAAGGACAAGTGGCCATTCTTTCTGCCTTGTCCCTAGGATCAGTTGGTGGTATTCCTTAGAATGGAAACATTTTGAGGAATGACCCAAGGGCTAAACAGTGACCTTCTGGACTCTGTCTTAGTGACCGTTTAAAATAACGCTGTCCCCTCAGAGGGACTGACTAGGATAGGAGCCCAAATAAGTCACCGTGGGCCCAAAGGACGCGAATTCCCCTTCGGATTCAGCCTCGAGGAGCCTGTGTGAGCGGGGCACTTGCAGCTCCTCCTCGGCTCCCGGGCTGTGCTGTTCCTAGCGGGATGAGAAGAGAGGGTGACACCACTCACAGTGACACCACTCACAGGCCTGGCAGAGGGCGCGGTGACACGACTCACAGGCCTGGCAGAGGGCGCGGTGACACGACTCACAGGCCTGGCAGAGGGCGTGGTGACACGACTCACAGGCCTGGCAGAGGGCGCGGTGACACGACTCACAGGCCTGGCAGAGGGCGCGGTGACACGACTCACAGGCCTGGCAGAGGGCGCGGTGACACCACTCACAGCCCTGGCAGAGGGTGTGGTGACACCACTCACAGGCCTGGCAGAGGGCGTGGCACGGCCGAGCCTGACAGTCTGCACGTGGACTCCTGCGCTCGCAGACAGAGATGGGATATGGGCTTAGTGGACCAAGTGTTGCTTTTCCACTTGCTGTCCACGTTGATGTTCACAAGTAGGGTGCCTTGGTTTGCCTGGGACTCCCCCAGTTTCAGCCCTGAGAATCCCTCCCCCTGGGAACGAGCAAACCAGAGTGATTGATCGGTCAGCCTACAGCCCGCCACAGGACGTTTGCTGTCTTTATTGACCGGCAAGAGGACTGAAGGTGGTGATGCAAATACCAGCACCTTGCCGTGTACAAGTCCAGCACGTTACTTCATCACATGGGACTCTCTAGGTTTATGTCACCTATGCACATTTATTTATTCAGTGTGGGGCTGTCTGGGGAGAAATCCCAGCCCTCCATGCCTCTATTTTTCACGTTGCCTGCTGGAGACTTTCCAGGCAGTGCTGAAATCATCAAACAGCTCCAAATAAATGGTGCTGCACACCTCACTGCTGAGTGTCACCGCGGTCACCTTCCAAGTCCTCCCCTGGGAAGCTGTGCACCGACGCCAGCGCCCGGTCCACCCTTCAGAGCCATTTGGGACTCTTTCTGGAGTGGCCTTCAGAGCTGTCGTACTTTGCCAAGGTTATGTCACCTCGCCATGTTGTTTGTACAGGGCTGCCAGCGTAAGTGCATGGTGACAAGTTTGTGAACTTACTTGTCAGATTTGGGGCACGACGACAGCGCTGATGTCATATGTAGGAAGGGCATGTGGCGGGGCACAGGTCAGGTGCGCAGAGCACTTGAAATACTGCTGGTGCCGCGGTGTAACCCTAACTCCTCATTGAATGTGTGTTTCCAGAAGAATGAGACAGAAAAGAGTCCAATTTAAGGAGTCCTGGGACACGAAGAATAAGGTGAGATTTCCGAGTTGTCACTTTCCCCCTTTGTGCGTCCTAAATGTGTTGCAAAGGCAGTCCATTTTGCAGTTAACGATCTTCTTTTTCTCATTCTCC
Source organism: Lyroderma lyra (assembly GCA_004026885.1). NCBI lineage: Eukaryota > Metazoa > Chordata > Mammalia > Chiroptera > Megadermatidae > Lyroderma > Lyroderma lyra. Next base: position 22,240 of record PVJL010014511.1, on the reverse strand, counting down.
TTTTAGTAACCTGGCTGCCACTAACAAAGTTACCACTAAGTGGGTGATTTGTAAGGACAGAAATTTGTCCTCTCGTAGCTCTAGAGGGCTGAAGTCCGAAATCAAGGTCTCAGCAGGAACACTTGCTTCCTGGATGAGAACCTGTTCATGCTTCTCTCTGAGCTTCTGTGGCTGTCGGCAGCCCTGGGCTGGTAGCTCATCATTCCAGTCTCTGCCTCTGTCTTCACATGGCCTCCGTGTGTGTGTGTGCGCGCACACGTGCATGTGTGTGTGTGCATGTCCGCACACGTGTGTTTGTGTGTGTGCATGTGTGCACACATGCATGTATTGTGTGCATGTGCGCACACACATGTGCATGTGTGTATTGTGTGCATGCATGCGCACATGTGTGCGCACATGTGTACATGCGTGTGTCAAGTGCAGGCGTGTGTGCGTGTGTGTGTGTGCATGTGTGTATGTGTGTGCGTGTGTGTGTATATGTATGTGCGTGTGTATGTGTGCATGTGTGTGTGTGTGTGTGTGTGTGTGTGTGTGTGTGTGTGTAACCACCCTCTTTCCCAATAAGGTCACATTATGAAGGTCTGGGACGGATTCAATTTTGGGGGGACACTACCTAACCAAATACAGGGCATAATAATAATTTTATGTCATAAGGTTATTGTGAAGATTAAATTAAACTCCTAAAATGATCTGAAGCATAAGAAGCATTTAAGAAGCAAGAGGGACACGATGCATGGTATTGGTATCCATTATTGTTGTTTGGATTAATTTATTAACCAATGGGTGCTCAGATCATAAAGCTGGAGAATTTTCGGATGGGCTGCAGGCATCTGAGGAATGGTGACGTTTTCCTTCAGTCTATCCTGCTCCCGCCCCTCACCGTTTATTGTAAAGACTAGAAGATTCCTCCTGCGTTTGCAGATAAGAGGGATGCTTATCTTCATGCTCGTTGTCTCCACTGTAGGTCAAATATTCTCTTTAACACGTATTATTCTGTTTGCAGAATTTTTCACTAAAACATCTCCCCAGGTGTTATCTACAAACACATCCATCTCTCTTCAACTTAATTATGTACGACTGAATTCACTTCGCCAAAACGCCAAGTACTAAAAAGTGTCCAGCGATTCCAAATCTGTGCTTCAGGCTTCTTAATCATCTATCAGTTCAACTTCTTTTCCTGTGAAGTAGTTACTCTTTGCAAGACGGAAGTGTTTTCCTGGAATGATGTGAGGCTTGCTTTTCGGCACCTACTGTGAAGGTGTAAGAAGTCTTGCTTTGTTTCACTCGCTGCTCCAGCACAGAATGAAACAGAGTTTTGGATTTCTTCTGTGCCGTTAGCTGTTGTCCAACTCAGGTCTATCCAAAGCCAAGTTTGCTTCTGAGGAAAGGAGCTTTGCAACTTCCTGCATTAGATGTTCAGCTTTTTCAGACTTTTGTAGAATAATGATACAGTGGACTCTCAGTGAACCGGCACCTAGGCCAGATAAATGTACCATTAGTTCTTCTTCTTCTTTTTTTTTTTTTTATTGCCAGTTGCTTGAGTTCTGGATAACAGAGAGTCTACTGTGTTTTGAATGATGATTGGAAAGTGAGATATTAAGTTGGACTGTGGAAGATAAAGAAGTTAGACTTGCTTAATTCTTTAAATATTTTTTTAACAGGGTATACAAGTAACAATGACACTTAAATTTTCTTTTTACTTTCTTCTTGCAAACACCAAAACCACTCGAAGGGTTGCTATGTCAGAAAGTGAATGTCAGCTTATTTTCTTAATTTCTTTCATGGTGTTCAGTTGTTTCTATTTAAGTCAGGACACCATGTACTTTTTTTTTTTTTTTTAATAATTATATATGTTTATTTATTTATTTATTGGTAGTTCCCTAGCTGGAGAGCGCCGAGGCCTAGCCATTACACCACCAGGGAACCTCCACACCATGTACTTTTAAAGTATTGTTTATTAAGATATTAATTTAACAGAAGTTAATGGGTACCCACTGTGGAGAAATACTATGCTAGACTTCCCATATTAAAAAAAAAACAAACCACGAGAATAATTGTTCTCATCAAAATAGCCTGACACTGGGGGAGGGAGTTGTTTGTCTAGGCAGGAATTTCGGGAGCCCAGGGCAGCCGGTGATGATCTAGACTTGGCTTCTGTTGCGTCTCACTGGAACCTGTGAGTCAGGAATGTGATTTCTCACGGAGGTGCACACCCCGAGGGGGATGTTGTATGAAATTAATTGTAATAGACGTTTGACCTGTGTTGTGGTCGAATTGAAGAGAGATCAGTTCTAAGTGTCTTTATTAGCTGCTGACGTGCAGTGAATGCCTGACGCGCTCTCTGCCTGTCTTTGCAGGCATCCAACAACTACAGAAGTCCCATCTCCACCAACCCACCTCCGGGCGGTGCAGGAGACGACATTTATGTCAACTACCCAACCTTCTCTCACAGGCCAAGGACTCGAGTCTGAGCGGTTTCCTAGATCCGGGGACTCTTATATACATGGATCTTCATGCAATTTTGTCCCACTACTCAGTGTCTACCCTGAATACTGGTTGACCAAATATTTTATTTGATCTGAACAATACTACATTACCTAGAGAACATTCCTAACAGGAACATTCCAGGCAAACCTGGTTCTAATTCGCTTATACAAAAGGAAACTTACTGAATCATGTAATGGAGCAATGTGGGGGAGATGGAGCTTCAGGCTAGGGCCATGTACCAGGGCCTACATGTTGTGTCTAAAGTGAAGCGCAGGCACACATCGGCGTCGGGGTTCCCTTCCCTGGTGTTGGATCCACTTCAGGGGTGTCAGCCCAGCGCTCACTCGGGCCTCCCCGTCGTGTTTCCGAGATGGCTGCCAACAACTCAGGCAATTCATCACCCTTGCTTCTGTCTGGTAGAGCGTTTACTTACCTGATAGAGCAAACACATTTGGTCATTTGCTTATGTCATTAAACAGGTGACATGGTCAGAAAGGATGAGCAGCTCGGAGTAGGGCTGAAGCCCATTACTGGGAAATTTAGAGTCTTGTTAGAAGAGTGAAGGGGGAGCCCGGTGGCAGGGCTGGTGACCAGCACACGTGGACTGCAGTGACATCCCAAGGCGTCTCTCATTGGTCTCCTGAGCGGAGAATAAGTATGCCGGGGGTGGGACCTCAGTCAGCTCCCTCTGCCCTGACTTTGAACTCTGCTGTGTCCACAAGTCCAGAGGAGTTCTCGACAGCGGAGTGAGTGCACAGGCCAGGGGACGGTACCTGCGACAGGGAAATCGCTTCCCTTTCTGTTCTCAGGGACAGGCCTCTCGGATTCCGTTTGGAATGTTTGCCGCTACCTTGGCCCAGGAGCACATGTCCTAGCTGGCCAACAATAACTTAATGTTTTTCATAGTAATTTTTTTCTACTTTTTAGAATTATTTTTAACATATGAATTATCTCCAAAGGGTCAGGCCCCCAGGCATTATTAGTTTTTGGTTTTTAAATGACTATATGAATCTGAATAAAAGAAGAAGTGTGATAGTTGTAAGTGGTCGTAGGGAGTGGTAGCATAGAAAAATGAGAAGGAGAGTATTGGGAGAGTGTAGGGACCAGAGGGCAGAAAGGTACAGAGGGAAACCTGTCACCGTTTGGCCAAAGATAACCCAGTGGCATCATTGTAGAACAATTCCAGACTGTGCCTGCCATCCTCTGAACTCTAGATGGAGGCCAACAAGAAGCATTTCTGAGACAAAATACTGACTGTGGTTACCTTGAGACCACAAGGGTCATTGCCCAATATAGTGATCATTGGTGTCACAGCTATGCTCCTCTGTAAAGACACATCACAAAAACTGCACTTAAGTATCGAAGTTGAAGACTTTGATGATAGTCTTTAAGCGAACCCAAACCAAATTCTCATATTTGCTAGGTAAATTCTAAGGTGTAAGTTACAGTTTTAAGCAAGTCAGTAAAAATGTCAAGATTTTAGCTTTAAGTACTGTGCATGCCAAATAGTGCAAGCATTCTGTGAATTACAGAAGTTGTGAGTGTCCCTACCTGTTTTGGAAGGGAGCAAATGAAAATGACCAGTTGTACTTACGTACGTGCAAGGAGAGTCAGCACTCGTTTTTATTTTGTTTACTTGAAGACCTTTATGTCTGGATTCATGAAGTGTTTCCATGAACAGATTAGAGTAATAAGGTTGGAAAGCAGATGACAAAAACAAAAAGATCTACTGTTTTGTAAATTGTATCAGATCTATGGAAGTTTAATGACTAAATCTATTAGTTTGCATAGTGAAGCAAACTTGACATGTAGGTGAGAAGGGAAACATTTCTGCCACTGCAATATGGGGAAGGGTGACATGGTGACTTGGGGGCTGTGAGCAGGACAACCAGAAGCTGTCGTCTTGGTGGCTTTTACACATGGTTTCCGGGAAGACATTAGTGGCGAACAGCGAAGTGTTGCAAACTTCAGAGCATTTCAATTGTCTCTTTTTCCACAGGGGTTTTGATTCCTTAAAAATCACTTGCTCAAAGTATTTAGGAGCATGATCAGTTTTGCTGTGTGTTCTCCCTCTGGAGAGTTCAGGGTTTTTTCAGGGATCTGGAACCTTCCTGGGTCTGGCGGAAATGCTCTGACCTCCCCTGTCGGTCCTGTGACCCTCTCAGCTGTTACACTGCTGAAGCTGTTCATTCATTTCTCTTTCCCTCTGGATGTCCTAACAAAGCACTTTCATTGTAGTGTCTTTAAAACTGTACCTAATGAGCCAGAGTTGTGAAATTCTCCTTTATATAGTGTGTAATGGATATAGTATTATATATACATATGTATACCCCTCCTTCCCATCTTTTGTCCCTGCTATTCTGGTTGTCACTAAGAAAAGAGATCAAAACAGATCCACAGAATAAAAAAAAAATCAGAATTGAATTAAATTATGTTTTAAATCATTTTTTACAAGCTGCTACTTAAGAAGCAAGATGCTTCTTAAGATCCTTTTTTGCGGGTATAATTTATATTCATACTCATATGTAATACATTAAATAAGAATCTGTGTTTTCTTTAAATGCCATTATTTTAATGTTTACATTAAAGTAACCAGTTAAAGGGAATCACTGATGACCAAGTGAGTAAGTTTGTTAAATGTCATTATAGAGCACATAGTTTGGTCAGAGAAAAAAATGCATCTGATTAACCTACCATGCCTAGGTATTGATTATATTATCATCAGAGAGACCTTGAAACATCATTTAAAGATCTATATTCATGCTGAGAAAAATGGAATAGAAGTTCCATTAGCTTGTAATCACGCTTATGGATGGGATGCACGTAGACGACACTGTAATTTTTAGTTAGTAAATATTCACATTTATAGAATGTTTTAAGTAATTAAGTTTATTACTAAAAATAAATACACTCATAGATTTAAAATACATTGATCGTCAATTTATAAGATGAAGTATGATAAAAATAATTTGAGTAGGTTTACGTTTATGGTAAACATCCAAGTTATATTTGTTTATAGAATGATATTAAAGAAAAACTACATTTGCATTGCACTAATAATCCAAATTGCTAAAGTCCACATTGTAATTAGAAATCACTGTAATAAAAATTGTGCCTGCCTGATTTATAATAATAATGCACTGTATTTTTGTACTGCTGGCATGAAATTTCAGCAAGATGGAAGACATTATGGAATTAAGAAGCTTATTAAGTGTGGGTACAGGTGCTAAGTTGTGAATACAAAGTTCAGCTTCTCTCCTTTTAATGATGAAAAATTCTTGGAAAAATACATAATGACATAAACATGTAACACCGTTATTTCATTATCATGAGTTTGCTCACTATTAGAGTGTGGTATCTAGAAAGCATTGACTTTTACATTCATGCTTTTGCATAAATTAGTATATATTTCTCATTCGTTTGTTCATTGGGATTATCCCTTGCCAAGTCTCTAGGCTCATATACATTTATCTGAAAAATAAAAAATGTTTTAAAAATTTTTCCTATTGATCCAACAGGCAGAACTGTGACTTGTAGAATAATTGCAGTGCTTTCTAAGGAGATTTTGTAAATCTTCAAGGTTAGTTTACATATTATATTTTTTCAGGTTTAAAGCACTAACTATGTCGTAAGGTGCTGTAGGAAAAGCTCTAAGTTGGGGGTACAGGTGATACATGTCTGCAACAATCCCCATTTGTTACCTGCGGTCCCCATTTGAGTGATGTTGTATCGTTACCCCCTGCAGAACATGTCCCCAGCCTTTGGTGTAATTTCAGACTCTGGTTTTGTGGGGCATGCCAATGTTTACGTCCACACACTGTATTCTAGGGCTTGAATGCATAAAATGCAGTGCTCAATGGTTCTTAGTTTCATTTGCCATCAAAGAATATTAGGCAAGACTTTCTATAGAATAATATTAACATGAAGGGTTAAATCCAGAAAATAATGGAAACCCTGACACTTCGCACCTCCTATCTCGGTGCAACGTTGGGTGCATTGTATAAGTGCACGTAGTTCAAAGAGTCAAAGTGTGGCACAGGGGTTTTCTGCAAGACACAACCCCCTACCCTTCCCGTTGTCACTCCATGAGAAAAACGGTTCCACTACTTCTGATGACTTCATTTCTTTCTGCTTCTCTGAATAGCATGCTTATGTGCTACAGATTTGTCTTTCAAGTTTAGACCTTCTTTATTGATTTCTGGATGTCTTCTTCCCTACCGACTCGCCACGTGTGAATATCTTTCTCACATGCCCATCCTTCCAGAATATTTGTATTAAAATTTGATATTTCAATATTTGGTGTTTGTTTTTCTTTATGACCCTGTCAACAGTCTTCTCAGCTGAGTCACATGGTAAAAGTAACTGTTTTCTTTCCTACATAACTTTTCCCCCCCTAGAGCTAATAATGTTCATCTCTTCTTAGCTTACTATTTTTGTATTTACCATAAATTTGTCTCAAACTCTGCACCAATGTTCTAAATAGACAATGTCTCCAGGGCCTCTGTGTTCAGCAACTTTATCTTCCTAAAAAAGTTACCCTAGAACTTTGACTTGGGCCCCTAAATCATGGTTCTTTCTGTGTACCTATCATCCTGATGTCTCCCTGCATCCAGGAGAGAGAGAGAGAGAGAGAGAGAGAGAGAGAGAGAGAGAGAGAAACCTGCAGTCAATTCTAGAAGATCTCCCACTGCAAAAGGAAATGAAGTCTCAAACTCCAAGTGAGAAGCCTGCTATATTTGGGGTTATAGCTGTAGATGTTGGGGGTATTGGTTGGAAGAACTGGGAGTTGATGTTACGTTATAAAAAAACAACAGTTAATTTATTTGAATAATGTAAGTTGTTCATAGCAGTTCCAGCACACTGATGGAATGGGCTTGGAAAGCAGGGAGACAGTGTGGAGACTCCAGGGGTGTCTATGGTGAGGAGCACAGCTACTTTGAGATGGAACACGCTGGCTGGCACGGTGCGTGAAGACCTGAACACATCACTGCTCGACACGTGGCTGCGACCTGAACCCACTTTTGACTTATCTCGCTGTTCAGCATCAGTGCTCCTCACAGCCATCGGTGAGACAGTATCTGCCCTTTGAGTTTCCACAGTGGCTGCTGGGGTATCACTTACTTTCCAAAAACATATATGACCAGGTAGCCCGCCCAAGCTGGCTGAAGAATATCTGCCACCCTCCTCCCTAGATGACAGTTTTCTTAATGGCAAGACTTTGTGTATAAGTTCAGGACCTTATACAATACCTGAATTTATTACAGGTTTATCCAAATGCTTCCAAAGTTGTTTTTGTATAAAGCGATATATAAACAAATACAAGTTTGTGTGTATAGCAGCACTTCTAATCAGTAGTCCTGGAATAATGGCCAATAGTTCATTTTTTAATTATGCTATTGAGATTGGATTTGGATATTAGGATTCTCCAATCCCCTAAATCATAGGTGTGTGCTTATTTTTCTAGACTTCAACTTTAATGGTTTATTGATTCTTAAAACTGCAACTTATGTCTAGACAGATGTATCATTACCTGAAATATCAATTTGTTTGTAACATACTACCTCCAAAATGCCAGGTAAGTTGAGTTTTGTCCATTATTTTTATGGAAAACTGCAATTAAAATGCCATGAAATTATACCGAGTCCCGTTTGACCATACGATTAAAGGAAGAAAGCAGGGGGCAGCCCGTGTCAATCTTCCATGTGCTCAAGTAAGCAAAGGCTTCTTCTGGACTAAATCCGCGTGCGTTTAAAATATCAACTGAAAGTTCTCCAGATTCCTGAAGACTGATGCCAAGCCATATTTGGAAGACATAAAATATGAGAATTTGTCTACCAAATGTTCACTTCCTATAAGTTTCTTCACTCTTCACAATAAGTAATCCAAACTGATTTTGTATTTTCCTGGAAATTCATTCTTAAGATGATCTTCTTATTTACTAATTTATTCATCGTGGCCCTGATCCCAAGTATTCAAAAGTGCTCATGAAGAATGAGACCATTCTTTTCAATCCGCTTCCTGGGTAAGGCTTCGAGCTCCCCAACTTACTCTGTGTGATTAAAATCTCTTACTACACATTTCCATGTGGTTTTGGAGCTGTTTATTTTACTTTTTTTTAAGTTGATTTTATGGAGAGCATCAGAAGCAAGTTTTGAATTTTTTCAGTCACATAAATGTACAAAGAAATAGGATGTTTCAGTAGCTTCTAGAAGTATATCTAAACATAGCTAGAAGATAAGTCTTCTAGCCTTCTATAGTGTTGCATATCTGATCACTATTTTATAGCTAGGGAATAGCTACCTACTGTAAAGTTTGGCTGTTGCCAAGATGTACCATTACATGTTTCCACTACGTACTGTAATTTTGGAAACAATTTCTTCCATTCTTCCGTTTGATTCTTAAAACAACTCTAAGATGTAGGCAAGATAAATATATATTTTTGATTGTTAGGCTTTTTGGGGTGACTTTGGTTAGCAAGAATTACATAGATTCCAGATGTAAAGATAAATATTATTACCCGAGTTGACAACTGAGACGAAATAGAGTCAGCGACAAAATTTTTGAAAATGAAATATATGAAAATTGGGCACAAATAAAATATATAATGCAATAGAGGATTAAGATATCATACTTGGTTTCCCTGACTATGCTCAAATCTACATCGCGCTTCATAAAAGTTTTAGTCCAAAAAGAAACAAAAGGTAATAAATTGCAGCTCAAGTCACAGAAAGACAATGATGTGTCAAGTATCCTCAACGAGCAAAAACTAAATCAGAGGAGCTGTCAGGAGCACCCACCCACCACAGAACACAGCCTGGGACACCAGGTTTAGCAGCCATAGTTTGGATTCTGTGAAAAGAGAATAAAATATGAGTCATAAGAAGTATTTTCATGATCATATATATGCAGTATTAATTATTTTAAGGTTTAGTTGCACAAAGAGTAAATGCGAATTAAAAGAATTCCTGGGTAGGAACAAAGGCAGTAACAGCATGCTCAAGAAATATAGAATTGCCTCTGTGTGTGTGTATGTGTGTGTGTGTGTGTGTGTGTGTGCGCGCACATGTGCACAATTTGAAGGTATGAGAAAAGCATTAAAAATATATAAAAATATAGAAATATATAAATGTAAACACAGAGGGTGCCAAGAATGTATACATATTTTAAAAACTTATAATTGTAATACACAAGATATAACAATAACAAAAGATGACTCTGAGTCACGTTTGACTTCTGCAATTACAAGGGGTGCTCAAAGTGGTGACCATCAGTATTTATGTAATAACATAGACAGCATCTCTTTGAATGTGTATGCATTTTTTTGGTACCTCTGGTCTATAAGTATGAGCATTCTACAGAAGAAAACACACAGTAGAAAGGAAGAGAAGCCAAACTACTAGGGCGACCTAAAAAAGGCCATCTGCGCATTGTTCTGTAATTCCCAGAGTTGTCTTTCCTATATATACGGTTACAGAGTTGGCCAAAATGGGCCTTGATGAGATGGGAACACTGGCCTTCGCTCTCTGGAGCTCAGTGTCAGATGTAGACAGCAAGTCCCAGCTCAACTTTATTGCATGTCCCGTTTCTCCTGATGGTTGACTCTGTTGACAAACAATTGTCACAGCCATCACCATATGTTTGGCTTCACGGGGACCTCTTCCCAGCCTCCCCTTTACACCAAGGTAACAGGAATAGAGGTCAATATATAATTTTAGAAAAGAGTGTGGAAAATTGGTTAACATTTTGGTAGCATGGTACTTTCATTTTGGAACATTACTAATTATTGATTCAATATTTTAGTAGCTCTAGGCTGTTCAGTTTATCGTCTCCTCGTGTGAGTTTTGCTAGTTTACGTTTTTCAAGGAACTGGCCCATTTTATCTGTTATCAAATTGTTGGCACAGAGTTGTTCCTAATAGTCCATTACTACACTCTGTCACCCTGTATCTGCAGTTGGGTGTCTGTAATGATGACTGCTGTGTTATTTACAATACTGGTAACTCGTGTCCGCTCTCTTTTGTTAATTAGCCTTGCTAGGTCATTTTACATCTCTGTTGAAGAGTTAGGAAGGACATAAAGGATGAAATTACATCTTGCTCATGAATATAGCGAACATGTAGTGCTACATGCGGAGCTGATTTTACTTGCGATGGCAAATATCACCCTAGTGACTCTACATTGTGCACAGTATTAACTAGAATTCTCAGCTCTGGGAAGATTCAATTAATGTTACTTTAGTTGAATTTTAAAATTATGTATATATGTGTGTGTGTGTGTGTGTGTGTGTGTGTGTGTGTAACCTTAAAACAAAAATGTTCAAATATTCAGAAGAGTATAAGGTATGTAGAACAAATGTCTATAATTCACACAGACACAGAAAATGAAGGTAAGTCAGTATTTGTCTATGTGCTAAGTTTGTGTTGAGAGGAGTAGGGAATTTTAGAAAAAGAGGTTTTAAAAAATTTATACAAGTCCACTAGCAAGAGATAGTTTTGGAGTTATGTGAGTCTATGCTGCATAATAATTCCCTGTAATTAAAAAGAAACAGGCTCTAACTCTAGAGGTGCCGGGGAGAGGCGGAGACAGAGAGAGGAGATACAGGAGGAGGAGGAGGAGGAGGAGGAAGAGGAGGAAAGAAATTCAGAGACAGCCTCGGAGAAGAGGACGTAGCAGGCTGGCGAGGCCGTCTGTCCTGCCTTCCTCACCCAGTCTCTAGCCCTGTCCGTCTTCTCCTAGTGGAAGTCACAGGCCCATTTGCCTGACCCATTTTCACAGCAAAAGGAACCGAGAGTCAGGAGATACAGCATGTCCTTCGCTCAGGTTCTGCAGGTAGCAAGTGCTCAGTGAGCGTCCAGTGGTTGACTCACCTTTGAGCTGTGGGATGGCAAAGAACAAGGAAGTCATTGATACCAAGGGCAGTCACGACAGCACGCATTGCACACTGATGTCATTTTCTATCATTTTGAACGTTGTGCTAGAGGAAAAGCTGCTTCCTAGTTGTGTGATGCTGTAAAAGCGACTTAAGATTCTGAACGCCTCTTCACGAGGAAATAAAAGTGTGGCTCTCCAGGGTCGCTTTCAACATTCACATTTTATGATTCCACCAAAGCTGTCAACCCAATGTAGATTGTATTCCAGGATAACACAGGTTAGGAAAACACTAGAAATACATAACAAATTCACAGTGGTCTTACATTTAATAAAGGGCCTTCTTTTACTTTATTTTGAAAATAAGCAAGCCAATAAATAAAAGACTAATTGACATTTTAAAGGTGAGCAGAATATGATTGTCAGAATTCCATTAAATTACATAGTTACAGTTCATCATAGGACAAAAATGTAAGGAGGTCATGTAATATGACAGTGCTAACAATATTCAATAACTTTTGGGTAAAAATAATCAATGTAGATGTTTAAATCTCAGTCATGCAAAGTTGTGTTGTAAAGTAGTATTTTTGGAACTGCTTTACCCTTTTATAAGCGATGGAGGACATTTTAATATTGCACAACTATAAATGATCCTCCTGGTACCAATACCATCTGTAAATTTCTTATAATTATGAGGAAGACATTAATAGTAATAGATTAGTTTGTCTATTGGGGATTGAGATATAGAAACCATAAATTCAGAAGGTTATTCTTGAACTATGTATTTCATGTATTTGTACTGAGAAAAAAATCACACAGATTTAAAGATAATTTAATTTTGTAATTTTATTATTGCCTCATTGTTATAGTATTTTCTGTTCTGCCGGAATTTTACATTTAGGTTCCAGGGACAGTACTTGCATTCCATTTCAAAAGGTAGCTCAGCTAGTATTTAAGTATAGATGTCCCCAACTATTATCTGGAATTGTGATTAAAAATAAAGGACATCAAAACACCTATTTTCCAATAGAAGCAGATTTGTAATGGGTATTTTACTTCGTAACAAGGGCTTAGCATTCAAAAGTATTTTTATCATAAGGGCGATAAACATTATATTTAATCAATGACAAATGACATCACTTTATAATGTACAGTATAAGACTTCACAACATATGTATAAATTAATTTAAATGAATTTACAGAAAGCAAACATATCACGTAAAATTTAACATATTTTGAAAATTCATAGGGATAAGGATTTTGCAAGATGGGATAATTCTGTGTGGAACTAAGAAAAAAATACAGGAGGACATATGGAGTAGGTCAAAAGTCAAGTGTGCGTGCGTGTGCATACGTGAACGTGTGCGTGCGTGTGTGCATGCGTGTGTGCGTGTGTGTGCATGTGTGTGTGCGTGCATGTGTGTGTGCGTGTGTGCGTGCGTGTGAGCGTGTGCGCGTGTGTGTGCGTGCGTGTGTGCGTGCGTGCATGTGTGTGTGCGTGCGTGCGTGTGTGTGTGAGGGTTTGTGTGGAGAGGGGACTCGGGGAGGAATTTTGTCTTCTGCAGTAACGACGAAACTGGCTTTCACGTGCGTGCGTTGGCCGGGAACAGACGGATTGGCTGCTGGGCTTCGCACACTGCCAGCTACAACTAAAACAGCACAGGGTCTTCGCACGGGAAAGCAAAATCTCTATTTTGTGTTAGGTCTTCTCCCAAATCTGAAACTTCTTTTTCCTCACTGCACCCACGGACATATATTTTTTGGTGAGTACAAACACTGGTCTTGAATTATGCCATAGATCTGTAAATCTGAATGTGAGTCATTGAATTATTTTATATTGACCTATACCATGTTAATTTCTGATTCAAATTGAATATCGGGGTACCATTGTTTTACTCTTCACGCTGCCTGCCTTTCAGATAGTTAATGATACTGAGAAACCATAAACACCTTCTCATGATGTTTTCTTTGAGAGAAAACAAGCAGTGCCTTTAAGAAGAAAAAATCCAAATCATTATTTCCATCTTCTTTTCCTGAATTTAGGTTTTTAAATCTTGGATTCCTGAAAATAAGCAACTCTTAGGAGGCCGTGAGACACTCGAGTGAGTTAGGACGGCAGTGAAATTCCAATGTGAGCGCAACTACAGGGTCAGAGGAGATCTAATACCTGTTCCATTTGCCACACAGCCTGTATCTACAAAAGGGGTTCATTTTAGGCTCATTTACGTCTAGAATCAGCTTCACAGCACAGAACAGAGTGAGGAAGTTACTTGCATCAACCACTAGAAGTAGACCCAGGCAACTAGAAAATGTAAACGCTTTCTTCCATCACTCTTCGGGTCAGAAGGTGGAGTGTGGACGAGGGCCGCAGGCGCAGATGATGAGGTCAAGTCAAACGTACTAAACGGAATTGATAGAAGTGAGTCGGACCGTTCCTATTATGAGTGCACTTTCCCTCTCTTTGAAATGCTTACCAAATAAAATTTTCATCTGGGGGAATGTGTAATCACAAGTGAAATGTGGTTTGTACATTATTTAGCAATCTTAACTTATTTCAAATTTATCTAAACTGTAATTCATTTAAATAATTGCCCTCTGACATAAGGGAAAACTTGATGTGTGATGTATTTTAATGTTTAAAAAAAAAACCATTACTCACATTTGATTTGAAAATAAAAGGTTTTTGAAGTTTACATGCAAAAACTATGTAGCCCTGGTGTTACTGATTCTCTAACAAAGTTATGACAAATGCCACAAATAGTTAGACCAAAGTGCTACAGAGCAATAAAGATCCCCAAAACGATCATCACAATGACAATATGATAAATTTGTAGGAATACAAAACAACACCTACTTAATTTTGTTTTTGTTTTTGGTTTTGGTTTGACTTTCATTGTAGGAAAAGTAAGTCTGAAACTTTCAACAAAGAACTGGATGACAATGCAAGAATTGTAACACTTAATACCCATCATTCACGACCTACAATAATTCTAATGAGTTGCTCCATGAAGCCGCTCTATTGAGTTGGTGATGCGTTGAGAAAGAGTTGGGGACGTTTCAAAAAACTGGGAAAACACTTAAGTGTGCGGGGCCTATTTAACTTACAGGTCACGTGGCATTTCTCAACTCTCATTACGTCTCACCGGGAGATGAGAGGGAGCCCAGGAAATATTCCTGGACCGGGAGCCTGAAATAGGCGAACCGAGTTCTGACTGTATCCTGTCAATACATCACAGCATCCAGAATTTTCAGTCCTCTCCTGGGAAGAATATAAAGTGGGACCTTTATTCTACATGAGTGCTTGCAGAGCTAGCGAGCATGCCTCCCGTCTAGAAAATATGCCCCAAATCTCCACGGGAATCTAAGCCGCCAAATGCCTCATCTCGTTGTGATAAACCATAGAAATGATACAACGAAGATTCACTGTCTCCAGTAAGCGCGTACAATTTGCGCTGAAAACAGAGAGAAAACAGAGGCTGAAGCTTCCGAAGTACCTTCACAGAGAGCACACAGGTGAGGTGCGGCCCCTGCACACACACGCAGCCCCCGGCCAGTCACATGGACAATCTGAGTCCATCTTCAGGTGGCAACTCAAGTGCTTGACCGTACAAAAATGATCCTTGTTACCGGAGAGACATTTTGCCATGGGGACTTTGTTACACACTGTTCTGTGCTGAATACTTTTCACTGAGCTAAAGGAAGCGTTCTCAGGGGCGAGGCGGTGACTCCGCGTGGTAACTGGAGAACACGACACAACTCACGTCTGCTCGCACACCGAGTACTTGGGGGGCCGAGTGAAGACGGCCAAGTCTGGGTCATGAACTGATTAGAATGACGAGAGCGTAGAGCCCTCATGCTGCTCGGGACATTTCATCGGTGTCTTTACCACCTCAGGTGAACTGCTGCACTCCCGGTGGCTTCCTGTCCTTCTCTTGCCCCTGGGGAATCGCACTCCATACACGTCACAGGCCCGAAATCCATTTGTGTGGCCCATCACCTACTATTGCAATTATTAATGCGTGTCTAGCAGGCAAATTCTTGTCTACTTTGAGAAGGCCGAGGTTGGGGGAGTGTACAGTGAATTATTGGTCAAGTAGTTTGAAATTGCAATATTGCCAATAGACATGATATGTTAATAGCTGTGGAGAAAAATGCGTACTTTTCACTCTGAGCAGTTCTTGGCATAGTATTGTCACAACATGAAGTGTTGAAGGCCTCTTAGGCGCAGCCCCACTGAATGCGTGTGGCCCATTTATTGTGCTGTTATCGCAGTCAAAACTGGCCTATAACTTTTTTCATAAGAATATAATTTGCTTCGCTTGTTTTTACTGTATCACTAATGGTCGATTTTAGGAAGTGTCTCCATAATCTAGGGAATAAGATACTCATGCTTTTTAGCAGTTTTCTGAGATATTGGCCAAAGAATGAAGGGCAGACATCATTCTTTAGGATGGGTTTTTAATATCTACTGCAAAGATACCACATGCAATAAACTGGATCTGTAGAAGCTGCTGACAGTGTAAAGTTATTTAGAAAGTATAAGTGGGTTGACCATTTTATAGTTGATAAATGATTTGCAAACATAATTGCCCAAAGAAGACAAAGAAAAATCATACAAGATACGAGGACAAGTACTCTGGTTACTACTTGGTGAGAAACGTGACATTTGCTGTTAATAAATATGTTTCACTTCATTTCACATGCTCTAGCAAACATCTTCTCTAATGTGTACGTAAATATATTTCTTATTTCATTAACTTCAAATTGTGGCAGTAGCCAGAACCTATTGATTCATAAATATTTGCAACCTGAATAAATAAATTAGTTCTGAGTGCCTATTATTCATTCAATGAAAAAAGTGAAAGATGTGTTTTCTTTTTGCCCCACCACAATAGTAAACTATGGGGTTAAAGTTATTCTGTACTTTCCTGCATTTTAAATAATCATGTGTACAACAGTATTATCAGAAGAAAAACCTGGGGATATAAAAAATAAATCCCCTGATGTGAGGCAGACGTGATGACCACTACGCTATGGAAACGTCATCGTCCCCGGATGTAAAGGTTCTGTGACATGCGTATTCCCCGGTGCTCTCTGCTCACAGAAGAGCCTTTATGCCTTGTGTTGGGGTCCTTCATCATTGTTCTCTTCCAACCTGACATGGAAACTGTGACCACTGGCATTCATCTGTCTCAATCCGGGTGGAACCCCCAGCTGAGTCACCTTCGGGAGGAGCCAAAAGATGTCTTTGGTTCATAGCAAGTCACTCCCTCACAGTGAAGAAGGGACACGTATAGTAAAGATATAATACAATTTCTGAAGGGGGGACAATGACTTGCAAAGTGGAGAGGCAGCTTCAGTCAACACGTTGTAAGCTCAGGTGTGCTGACTACACGCCTACAGACACCCGAGTTCTCCAGTGGAATCGATTTCTTGGTGTTCCAGGAGACTGATCCAGGAATACTTTATCTTTGGTTTTTGTAGGTGATTTACTGCCTGTCATTTTTATTCCAGCACTCACTGCCTTATGTCAAGTGTACTGGGCTAACATACGTCCTCCTATCATTTAGCCACTCTGACTTAGCTACGATTGTAAATGTAGCTGGAGCCGTATGCTACAAGAAATCTCCAAAAAATGGACCGTGAGCTCTCTTACCCTGTTCTGTGATGAGATTGGATAAAGACGTGGGAAGGAAAGGTCTACCTCACAGACTCTTCATAGGGCATGGTTTGCAGAAGGAACTGGCCCAAGGTCATTCCTGCTCTGTGGTGCCCTCTCCTCTTAGTTCTGCTCAGGGGACATGGTGACAAGCCAAGGGAGTCGAGGACCTTGTGCAGGTTTCCTGTGTCCCACCTAATAGACATAAGAGCAGACTCATCTAATGAGCAGCATCCCTCAGGACTCTCTGTCTGTGCTTCTGGCACATTCATAAAGCTGAGACATGAACCAGGGCCCTTAGGGCCTCTCCCCTAAGTCCCTGTAGAAACTTGTGGTCTCTGAGCAACAGCTCGACTGAGTGAGCCGGTGACAGGCTTGCTCTGAGCGTGTCACCTCCAGGAGCCGTGCTCACAGGGGCTCAGCTGGCAGCCGCTCCATGGAGTTCTACTAATGGCATTTCAAAAGCAAATGCCATGTACTAACGTAATTCAGCAGTGCCGAACTGTGACCACTGGGGTTTCAAGGAAGGCTGTGTCCTGGTCACCAGCCAGTCAGTGCTCCTTGCTGTGCCCGCAAAACTCACAGAGCAGAGCATTTGAGTGGTTTTCTTTTTCTCCCTGAACGTGCAAGACAATTATTTTTCACAGCCACAATAACTCTTACGATAGCATCTTAATGGGGTTTTTGTACTTATCTGAGAGATGCAGAGGGTGTGGGCTGTTGCTACACATGTGGATTTATCGAGGAGGCACGCAGAACCATTGCATTCTGCAGAAATTCTCTGAAATGAGCCCTCGGCCTGCATTCGAGCCAAGGAGAGGGACGACAAAACATCACAGGTCAACAAAACAGGGACCCTTTCAACAGACTAGCTTCTATGGTTTAAAGAGTTGCTATTAGAAACAAGAAACCAGGTTTTCATCTTCCCGGGCACTGCTGTTTCGCCCCCTCGGAGTGTTTGTGAGCTGACCATCCCGGGCATGTGCCCTCGGGTGATGTGGTGGAGTCATCTTTACGTCTGCATGAGTGAACTCCAAAACTCAAGGTGAAACTACCTATGTTGACCCTCATTAGCCTAAGTCCCTCGGGTCACACAGAAATTACCACTTCTCTTTAAACCCTGGAGTTTTGTCATGAGTCTCAGGGGCGAAAAAAATGACTGTTAATCCATTTTTTCATAATCTTGGCCAACCCAAGTCCAGTAAGAGGGAAAACAAGAAGCCCAGCGAATCCTGGTCACACAGTAAAGGACAAGCCCCTGCGGACTCTCTGCAAAGGGACATAGGCAATGGTCAATGCTGCCCCTTGTCCTCGAGACTGCATAATAGCTCGGTCCTTCCCATGGGCGTTTTCCTCTCTCTCAAATAGCTTCTCATTGAGAGCCTTCCCGTTCTCGAGATTAAGTGAAAGCCGACTGGTGATCACACCGTCCTGCCCTCGGACGGAGCTCGTCGGGATAACGGCCACCGCAGAAGCACCGTCAACACGAGGGACTACGGACCGGAGGGACAGCGCGGAGACGTGGCGTGACGTCTAGGACAGTGAGCCCCGGGCTTTCGCTTCCAAAGTGCACTCCTTCTCACGTTCTCACACTTGTCATAGGAGCAGACTTGACTATATAAATACTTTTGCTAAGAAGAAGCCTTTTTTTACAGCACTATTTTAAAAATAGCTATTCAGTAAAACCAATCTTAATGTTAATGCACCAAATTACAGTTCTGACGATTTAAGTGAGCATATCCTGTCACCCTCAGCACACGTTTGATAGATACTTGGTAGATATAGATGGATATAGCAATACCCATATCTATATTTGTCTACACACATGCACACGCACACGCGCACACGCACGCACGCACACGCACACACGCACGTGCACACACAACATGCACACGCGCATGCGCACACATGCACGCACGCACGCGCACACGCGCACATGCACGCACACACGCACGCGCACACACGCACACACACACACAGTAGAGCTACTAGGCCCTGCTCAATAGTGTGTCTAAATTCCGCGTTCCCTTTCTAGCCACTGGGCTTACGTATGGGGGGAGTTGTGGTGCCGTTTGTGGAGTTTACTAGATCTGTTCCTGTCAAAACCTTACAGGCCACACAGCTTGTGCTGGGTCACCTTTCCGTCCAAGACCCGACCTTGTCATCAGACGGGAGGCCCGAGCCATGAGCACGGGGGGTTATGCCCACCACCCAGGCACAACCCCTGTGGGCACCTCTCACCGTGCCCAGGCTACTGCTACGGTCAGACCCAAAGGATTTTATTTAAACGACTGTTCGTACGATTTGGAGTCTATTTTTGTAAAACATAGGTTTCCCCCCAAGAAATTCAATAAATAAAGGACTTAGCCATGGAATCAGGGAAGCAGAACTCCGGTTTTTAACCTTCCACCGGGATGGGGGCTAGGCCTGACCCATTTCAACTTCCAGTGCAGGTGGTCTTCCCGGAGGCACAGGGCGCAGTGACCCTGCTGGCCGGCCGGGACAGACTGTGTCTCTGGTCAGCGGTGGCTCTTGGCGTGTCACTGAATGAGGCTGGAGCTGTAGCTGAACCCATAGCTGCCCGAGCGCGACAAGGACTGCTGAGTCTCTTCGCTCTGCTCCGAGGCGTAGCTGGGAAAGGTCTGTGCACGTGACATCTTGGACGAACCGAACCCGTGACCTGGAGAGACAGGAAGGAGAGCGGTACTAAACACCAGACCCGGACAGGCCAGAGGGTGTGCTGGGAGCACAGGCAAAGCAGCCCCCGGCCCCGCGTTGAGCTCGGTGCCTCGTTCCTCGGCGGGTTAACTAGGTCACCAACAGGTGACAATAGTTTCCTCAAGTGCGTCTCGTCAGCTAGGTACATGTTCTAAGGATCTCAGACTTCTACTCCCCTTCAACTTTTGAAACAAGAGCAGACAAGCTTTTCTTTAAAAAAAAAAAAGTGGTTTTTGATGGAGAGCCTGTAGGTTTCTTTTTGCCCTTCATACTCCCTTTCAGCGGACAAGAGCAAATCGCACACTTTGGCAGAACCCCTCTGAGCGGGTACCCCTCTGCCACCCCTCTGAGCGGGTAACTCCCTTCACCCCAAGCAGCAGCCACCGGCCTTCAGGAAGGGGCCCCGTTCACGCCGAGAGCCCCCGAGGCCGTGTTACCCTCGCAGGTTGTGCCTGACGGAGCCCGCTTCCCCCTGGAGGGAGCCAAACCGAGAAACCTTTGTGGGGACGAAAACAGCCCAACGATAAATCCGACGGGAGCTACCCCGTGGGAGGATTTGGTCCACGCTTTCTGGGAGGCTCTGACGCTGCTTGGCGCACAGGAAGGTAATTTATATCAGTTTGTCATTTGGGGGCCTCTTCGTCTAGAGATTAAACGGAAGCCGTCAGGCGATCACGCCCAGTCCGCCCCAGGGAGCTCAGCAGGACGGTGGCCGAAGGCAGAAACACTGTCATCACCAGGGAATTACCGGCCCCCTGCGATGAGAAATTGGTGTAACACCCCCACATCGGACGGAGGGGAGAGCACCGTTCTGAGGCTTCACCCGCCCCCGCCCCCGTCCTTGCTGCTAACCGGTTGTCGACGATGCGCCGGAGCTGAGCCTGAGAGTCGTCTGACGGGTGAGCTCAGGGCGAGGGGAAAACCAGGCCCACGAGCTCGGCCCCCTTGGGGTGTGTGCATTAAACCAAGGAAGAGAGGTGCTGAGCCGGACGGGCACTTCTTCTGGTCTCTGGTGAGGACCCCAGGGAAGACAGTCTGTTCTGGAACATCTCGCCAGGTCCCCAGGGCTGCTGTCCTTCGCAAGGTCATCCCCTCGGAGTCATTTCAGCGTCAGGTGTGTTTGGTGACGCGGAATATATGCTTGCAGAGTCTGAAACTTGGGGTCCAGGGACGAAATGTAAATGACCTGGGCAATCAAAAGCTAATTAAACTGGGAGAACCTCTTAATGATAAAAAATAAAATCACGAGAGCAAAATCTTGCTTCCTCCATAATATCATTTTCGATTCACAGTGGCCTGATCCTCGGGTCGATTCGGATGCTCCCCGCACAGCTCAGGGAGAGAAAGTCATGGGCACGTCCTTCCCGTGCCCTTCGCCCTCTGTGCTTCTGCCCCCGCGGCTCCTTCTGAGCTTCCAGGCCTTTCTGCTCCCGCCCCTCCCTCTCCCAAGGCCCCCAAACCCTGTTTGCTCCTTCAGGCCGAGGGCGGCCATGCTTACTGCCGTCGCCCTGTCTCCCCAAACCCTTAGTGGTTTTGTAACTTGGTTCAGGGCTCTTTCGGTAACAGCCCATTCAATTCCCGTGAAATCCTGGAGCAGGGAGGGGCAAGGAGGAGTCAGAGGGGAGGTTAGGGGTGGGGGCTCGGGGGCCCCAGATACACACCCCTCCTCTGATGCGCACTCTGACGCAGCCTTGGGAGGCTTTCTTTGTTTCCGGGTTTCCCAGTTTCCTATCTTCAGACATGAATAGTGTTTCATGGTTCTTCTGCTATGAAATCGAGTGTATAAACGGAATTCACAGGTGTTAGTGCTAGCCCCGTAGTGAGAGACGACCCGCTGCCGTAGATGCCGGCAGGGTCATCTATTCGGGTGGCCAGTGCAGGCCTCCCTAAGGAGGTGGCACTGGGACGTGATGTGTCTATGACAAGGTTGTGACACACTGATTCGATATGGGGAAAACATCACTTACAATTTTTAGCACCGTTGCCCGTTTAGTTTGCCATTGGCTTGCTAGACGACAATTTGCATTTCCTTTAAGTGCAGATACCGGCGTTTATAAGCCTAAACCAGGTGGAACTTCTGACATTGAGACCATGTCCCCGGCCTTGGTTTTATCCTGTTATTTAGGAAAATCAAGAAGCATCTGAGAGAGCAATGCTGACGCACACCGTCACTTCGCGTCACGGGTGGGCCAGAGGGTCCCGGGGCTTCAGCAGAGTCCTGGGCTGTGCGCAGTTTTTTCACCCTGGAATCTTCGGGGTCAAAGGTCAATCATGCAACCAACAGTTTCCAAACGTCTGCTGAAACGGTTAGAAGCTCCGTAGTGGCGACCGTAATGGACAGTAAGGCCCCCGACTTTGCAGGCTCACAAGCTGCTTTGGGAACGATCCTCTGACGAGGGCAGGCGACAGTAACTGGACAAAGGGCCCCGGGCCCGAGCTGCGAGGGCAGAGCAGGACGCCGATGGAGCTGGTGGGGGGGGCGGCTTACGTAGCGGAACCGCACCTGCGG
>PVJL010014510.1:0-27811 GCA_004026885.1 Lyroderma lyra | reverse complement strand
TCAGGGGTTCTCGGTTAGGACGTTGCTCCTAGCACCAAGGAGACCATCTCTTTGGGGCAGAATATTTTGGGGGGCGGGGGCGGGGTTAGTTCCCTGGCTGGGAATCGAATCCAGTCCGCGGCATGGAGAGCGCCGAACCTAGCCACCACACCACCAGGCAAGGTATGTGGCATACTCTAGTTCAGTGGCTCCCAGTCTTTTTCCACTTGTGTAGCCTTCTTTAAACCCATTTTTATAAATTGTACCCTTGTTTTTAGAACAGCTGTTTTTAAATACTGACACTTTTGTTGAGTGCATATCTTAACGTAAAAGAGTGGAAATGAGGTAATACATTAGGAAAGAAAAATTACTTCACTACAAGTACAAACCACAGATTTGATTTTACAATATTCGTAACAGATTGACAATGAAGATCAAGTATTTAAACATTAATTAAAAAACTATTACTACTTGAAAAGAATCATGATTAAAGACAATGCACTTACTTTTACTCAGTCAATAAATAAATTGATCAAACAGTATGGCTACAAATGTGTTTATATGTTTGGGGAAGTTCTGGAACCGTCCCAAATGGATTGTTCTGAAACTGTGTAATGATTGGTAGAAGAGCAGTTTGGGGGAAGGATTCATAGCCACACCCTCACCAATCACCATTCACTGATGTGATCTAATTTTGAAGTGTCTCTATGAAAGAGTGATTCAAACTTAACATTTATTGTTTCATAACTAACGGTTTGCATTTTAACACTTTACTTGTTGTTTTGACATCACTGATGATAGCCCAGCACGTACCCCCTGGGGGTACCCGTATCTCCACTTGGGAACGATGCTCTAGTTCAACCCTATTTGGTGACGTTAGAGAAAAACCACAGGCCCCAAATGGCAGCCCTCATGCTGAAAGCCTGATACCAAATCTAGATTTTATACCTGATTTAACTGCAGTTTCAACTTCTCCCAGAAATGGAATCGTAATCAACCAGTCTGGAATTTTCTGGTTAAGCACCAGTAAGGTAATCCATCACATGCCCACCAACTCTCCCCGGATTCCCCAAAGGAAGAAGAGACAATCTGCCTGAAGAAACCCCTGGTGTTCTCTCCCCACCCCACCCCCAAAGGCCATGCTCTGGTCTAAAAGTAATGCTTTTCCTTTCCTTTTGTTAAGGATGCCCCTGCCACACCCCTCTTCCTATGAAAACCTTGCGTTTTGTACCCCTAGGAGTGCCCTTCTAATTGCCGAATGGGATGCTGTTGCTGGATCCATGAATCTTTTAATAAAGCCAATTAGATCCTTAAACGTACTCAGTTGTATGTTTGTTCCTTATCAGTTATAGCAGGAGCCTTGAGAGGTTGGGAGTTACTGTCGGAAGCTAGCATGGCCACTCCAGACCTGGGACACAGAAAGTCCACCTGAAAGGACCAGGCACTGATTGCTGATTTTCTGTCCTAGGCTCCAAGGCCTTCCCACCCCACCCCAGCGTGCACCGGGTCAGCTCAGTGGTGTGTGCTGGAAATCAGATTTAGAAAGAACCGTGTCCAGAGAAGTGCCTGAGGGAGAGAGAAGCTCTGGGCCACAGGGGCCAAAACTTGTAGATGCGTTTGGAGTGGCCACATGCAGGGAAAGCAGCAGAGTAAGAGGAAGATGACGGGAAGGCCACTGAGATGGACACCAAGGAGAAAAGGGCCATGGTGAGGGAGCAGAAGCATTTCTGGGCTAATTGGAGTTCTCAGGACTGCTGGCTACCCCTCTCCTGGACTCTTGGAGACCCAGAACACGTGACCCAGCTTGACAACCAGCTATGCTGGACCCCGGGCCACTGGCTGTGGGCAGGAGACCCCACTTCCCTAGGCACCCAAAGTCAGGCATAAAGGGGGACCTTGCCTCCTCCTTCCCCAACAGCCAAAGCAGTGACACACAGGAGATAGAAGGATGTTGGAAGTTTTGTCTAATTTATTAGGTAAGCAACAGAAAATTTCACAAATGTCTACGGAGGCAGATTTGTTACATGACTGTTAAACTGAGACGTGGTATCTTAGTAACATTTGTCCCAGAGGCTCATCCGGTGAAGGGTCTGGGAGGAAGGCAACGACTCGTGGCGGCTAAAGGCAGTGGGGGGAGGCGCGGGGCCTTCCCCGGCCCGTGTGTCAGATCCGCTGCCGCCAGCCTTCCGGCAGCTGGGGGTCGAAACGGAGAGCAATGCTTCGCAGGGGTCTGCGGGGGGTGTCGGGCTCCAGCCCTGGGTCTCCAGTGCCTGGGGACAGGCGGAGGGAGGCTGCGGGGCGAGCCCCGGCGGGGCGAGCGTCGGCGGAACTCCTGGGCGGCGGTGGCTTCCCCTGAGGGCGTCTGTGACTCGTGGGTCTTGGTCTTGAGTGTCGGGTCTCCGTCCGGAGGCTCAGCGCCCCGCCCGGAGGTGGTCTGTGTTCTGGGCCCGTGAACCCGGCAGTGCCGGCGCAGAAGCCCGCAGGGATCCGAATCCAGTTCCCGGTTGAAGTCTTGGTCGTCCCAAGTGAAGTGGCCCAGCTTAGGGTAGAGAAGGAGTGGCCAGGGTCCGGAGTCCTCGGAGCTCAAGGTTGGAGGTGTCGCTGGTGCCTGCGACTCCTCCACGGAATCCCAGGCCTCGCGCACACAGCGAGGAAAGCCCTCTCCCATCGCTCTGCGGCCGAGAGGAGCAAAGATTGTCAGGAGCCCCTTCCCCGCTAATTTATACGCCCCTGGTCCTTAGGCGTCCAATCAGAGGGCACGAAGGCTGCGGGGTGTGACACTTTCTCCTGGAGCAAGCCGCTTCCGAAGGCGGGGCCTGATGAGATTAAGGGTTAATCCAATCATCTTGTATAGAGTTATCTGAGGTGGAATTAATTTTGTTGATTGATAGAATTACTGTTTTGTTTGCTTGTTCGTTTATTTTAAAAGAAACCACAGGTAAAGGGTCTCCTTCAAGACATGCTATTTGGAAGGTTATCTTTATAAAAAGCACCCTATATGACTGACTCTTGTAGGTAACTTGATGTCCATTGATTCCCATGGCCCGTCCACGTGGACCATACATTAGATTTTTACCCAGATGACCGGAGTGAGAAGTGGTTATCTTTGCATACAATCACACTGCTGGTCAGTGACAGAAGTCAGAGTCACAGTCTGGTTTTCTGTTTGTCAATTTCTAAGTCAAAATATCATCACAATTTCAATCAACATGTATGATGGGCAGGGGTCAAGGTCTAGGGATTTATGTGCAAACTGTTTAGTACAAGTTTGGTCCATCATTTCTACATATATGACACTCAGAGATTACTTCCTTAACCTCTACTGCCTTTCTACTTTACCTGAGGGTTAGAGCAAAAATACAAGATTTTACAAGAAAACTATGAAAAGCCATATGCCACCAAATTCATTAACCTAGAAGAAATGGACAAGTTCTTGGAAATATATAACCTTTGCAGAGTGCATCATGAAGGACTGGAAAACCAAAATAGACTGATCTACAGTAAGGAAATTGAAGCAATCATCAAAACCTCCCCAAAAGCAAAAGTCCAGCACTGGTTTGCTTCAGTAATGAATTTTACCAAACATCCAAAGATGATTAAATACTGAGCAGTCAAACTCTTCCAAAAAATTAAGAAGAGGCAATACTTCCTAAATCATTTTATGAGGCCATCATTACCCTGATACCAAAACTTGGTAAGGATAACACACACACACACACACACACACACACACCCCTACAAACCACTACCTCTGATGAATGCACATGCAACGATGCTAAACAAAATACTAGCAAATGAAATACAACAATACATTAAAAAATTATATGTCATTATCAAGTGGGGTTCATTCCAGGGGCACAAGGATATTTCAACCCATGCAAATTGATCAATGTGATACACTATATAAACAAAATAAAGGATAAAATCATATAATCGTATCACACGATACAGAAAAAGCATTTGTTAAGATCCAGTATCCATTTATGATCCAAACACTTAAGAAAATGAGTATAAAAGGAAAGTACCTCAACATAATAAAAGCCATATATGACAAACTCTCAACTAATAGCATACTTGATGGTGAAAAGGGAAAGCTTTTTCTCTAAGATCAGGACCCAGACAATGATGTCCCCTCTCACCACTGTTATTCAACATAGTATTGGAAGTCCTAGCCAGAGCAATCAGGCCAGAGAAAGAAATAAAAGGCATCCAAATTGGGAATGAAGAAGAAATAGTGTCACTTTTTGTAGATGACTTGATTCTTTATATAGAAGACCCTAAAGACTCTAACAAAAAGCCATTAGAAATGATAAAGAAATACAGTAAATTTGCAGGATACAAAAATCAATGCACAAAAATCCATTGCATTCCTACATATTAACAAAATTTCAGAAGAAAAAAATTGCTTCTGCAATTGCCACATAAAGAAAAAATATCTAAGAATAAACTTAACGAAGGATGTGAAAGACTTATACACTGAAAATTTGTTAAAATAAATTATTAAATGGAATTGAGAAAGACACAAAGAAATGGAAAGGTATTTTATGTTCGTGGATTGGAAGAATCAATATAGTTAAAATGGCCATATTACCTAAGGCTGAATACAGATTTAATGCAGTCCCCATCAAAATTCCAATGGCATTTTTTAAAGAAGTAGAACAAAATAATAATCAGGTTTGTATGGAATCACAAAAGACCTGAATAGCCAAAGCAATCATGAGAGAAAGGAACAAGGTTGGAGGTATCACACTTTCTAACTTCAAATTCTATTACAAAGTGACAACATTCAAAACAGATAGAAAACCAGACACACAGAGCAATGGAACAGAATGGAGAACCCTGGAATAAACCCTCATATATGGGCAAATAATTTAGACAAGGGAGCCAAAACATACAATGGAGAAAAGAAAGCTTCTTCAATAAATGGTGCTTGGAAAATTGGAAAGCCAAGTGCAAAAGAATGAAACTAGACTGCTATCTGTCCCCATGTAACAAAATTAACTCAAAAATGAATCTAAGACCTGAAAGAATAAGTTGCATAGAAGAAAGCATAGGTACTAAACTTACTGACAGTGGGTTTAGAGAGGATTTTATGAATTTGACCTCAAAGGTAAGGGAAGTAAGAGCAGAAATAAATGGAGGGAATGACATCAAACTAAAAAGTTTCTGCACAGCTTAAGAAACCATCAACAAACCAATAGGTACCAACAGACCAGGAAAGGATTATTTGCAAACAACACCTCTGATAAAGGGCTCATATCCAAAATATCCCCTTTTTATGAGCTTGCAATCTATACCAAAATCATAAACATGTAATTCTGTACGATATCATAACCATATTAACATAACTACTTTAATAAGAGCGTTACTTCTGCCGGACCCCATATGTAAATAATGCATACAACTCAGTAACAATGAAAAACAATCAAATTAAAAACTGGGAGTTCCCTGATGGTGTAGTGGCTTAAGGCTTCGGCGCTGGCACTGTCAGCGCTGCGGCCTGGGTTCGATTCCCAGTCAGGGAGCTACCCACATACCAAAAAGCAAAAAAAAACAACAAAAAAAAAAAACAAAAAAAAAAAATTAAAAACTGGGCAGAGGACCTGAATGGACACTTCTTTCAAGAAGACAGACAGATGGCCAACTAAAATTTTACAAAGAATAATGAATACAAAACCTCTTAAATCACTATGGAGCAAATGCAGAAGTTTTATTAAACCATATTTTTCTATTTCTTTCTTTCTTTCCTTCCTTCCTTTCTTTCTTTTTCTTTCTTTCTTTCTTTCTTTTTTTTTTTTTGGAAGATCCATTCAGAAGAATGAGAGGTTTTTCATGGAGAACCTTTTTGAAGAAGCTGCAATAAAGATTTCCAAGCTGAAATCTCCAAGTTTCTGCATGTGAAATGGTGGGTGGGCGCTGCCTCACAGCAAGGAGATCAAGAAGGCGCCAATCCACCCCAAGCAGACAGAGAAATCTCAGCAGAGTCTCCTGGCAGCTGAACTGGAGGAAGGATGTGCTTCAAAGGGTCCCTGTTCTACAAACTGTGTCTCAAGAAGGAGCAGCCTAGCTAGGAGAGGATGCCCAGAGGGAGTCTGTTGGATTTGTGTGCTTTGCCAACCCTCCAGGTGGTGACTTTGGTCCCTAGGGGTCAGGGTCATGTGTTTGCATTGGGCATGGCTGCCTTCCGTTCTAAGGTGTTTTGGGCTCTGGGCATCTGTACCTGACTAGGCAGCAGCAGTGTGGAAACTGCCCAGCCTGGAAAGCGTTCATTGAAATCCTGGCTATTCCAGGGACGTGTGCATAGGACTGGACATTGTGGTGAATCGGTGCCTCCTTTCAGTGCAGACGCAGTGGAGGGTCTGACACACTCCCTGTGCTACAGAGAGGTCAGCATCTTTGAACAGTCAGTCGTTTGGACAGAGGGTGCCAGCCAACTCCCTGGCTCTGGAATCCAAGCCCCAGAGCACACATATTCCAGGCTCAGTGACTAGTGTTCCCTTGTGCAGCCTGAGACTGCCTTGCATTTGACCCTCGTGCTTTCCCTGCAGGTCACCTGGGTTGCCTCCTCTGGAGTTGAAGTTCTGAGTAGTTGGAGGGTAAAGGGACGCTTGCGGGGATTTTATCAGTGCCTGAGAGAGACAGAAGCTCTTGGCCCAGGACACCTAGGCTGATAGGTGAGTTTGGGGTGAGGGAAATAAGGTGCAGGCTTCAGAGGAACAATAATATACCCATGTAAACGTCCAATTACCATAGCAGACACATGGCTCCCAGTTCCCATGGCACAGGGGCAGAGACTTCGCATGCCCCTGCTGACAGGAAAAAGGGCATCTCGCCCTCAGTGGCTTTTACTCTTGCTGGATCTGGAAGTACACTCCGTGTGGATCCTCACACAAAGCAGGCCCTGCCAAGAAGCGTTCTGTAGCTGCCTGTCATCATCTGATTTGGAGCTAGTGCCCTGGGGACCCCGTGGCTGTTAATAACTCAGATGACATGGGGTTTAGATCTCTGTCTTGTACCCGTTAACATTAACCAGCAACTCTTCCCCCACTGTGCTAATGTAACCTTCAAACATTCCAGAAACATTTATTGATGCCTGGTCTCTGCACTCAGTTGGGGGAGCCACACTCAGCTTGATGACAATCCTGCCTCCCCCATGCGGTCCCGCGGTCCCTTCCCTTCCCAATAATACCCACGACTTTGCCCCGCGACCAAGGACCAGCGCCGGGAGAAGGGAACCAGAGGGGAGGAGACGGGGCATTAAGAAACACACACACACACACACACACACACACACACACAGACATAACTGGGACCGGGTGGGTCCCTGTGCTCTGATGGGGACACCGAGACTCTGCAGGTCAGCAGCGGGTGTATTTTATACCCCAGAACAACAGGGGTGACACTTCCGAGCTGTAAAACAATGTTGCCGACCGCCCCGCTTTCGGCCCGTTTACATCCCTCCACCTCCCAGGCCGTGCTGCTGCCCTCCTTCCCCTCAGCCAGCCAGAACCCTCCCCCTGAGCGGTGTCCTTGGTCACCACGCTCCGGGCAGCCCCGCGGGACCCCGAACCCCGGATTCCGAGTACGCAGGTAACCTGGCTGACCCCGTTCCTCTCAACAGACCTGGCCTCGGGCTCAAGTGCTGCCCACACACGACCTCTAAAGTACTGGAGTTTACCTCCAGCCCTGTCACCTTCGTGCCCCAGGGCCACCTCTATCCCTTCCAGTTTATTGCCCGCTCGTGAGAAATCAATTCCACACTGGAGGAGAGGGAAAGTGTTTAACCATTGTATACACATGCAATAACAACAATGACAGTCATACATAGACGCAAAAGCCAAGTTTCTTAGCACTTTATTGATTCCATTCAGTTTTTTTCTCGCTGAAAAATGTGTAAGTCACTCAGGAGAGAAAGGACCAATCAGGGACGCTCTCCAGCGCAGTCTAAGCCTGCTGGTGGCGGGTGTGGCTCCTTGGGGGTAATCCTGGAGGAGAGTGGCGCTCTGAGCTGGAGAGCACGGCTGGATTCCCTTCTGCCGGAGTTTGGGGTTCCCTCTGGGTTAAGCCTGGACTTTCAGCCGCTTGTGGCGGTGGCTCGGGCTCAGCGAGGCGCGAGGAGCATGTCTCTCTCCATCCCCTCTGGTGCTGGCATCTCCTGGCTGGTTCAGGCCCCAGTAGGTGGCGCTGTCTGTGGCATCGACCTCTCCATGAGGTGACTGTAGCTCCTTGTCGGATTCGGTCAAGAGGTCCTGGACGTGCGGGTCTCCACGGCGTTTCTGTCCCCGCTCGGCTCCGGGGACATCTCCGTGCCAGGTGGAAGCATGGCGCAGCAGCCCGCGGGGGCCGTAGCTCCATTGCCCGCAGAGGTGGCCGGGCTCGCAGGAGAGGCGGCCCAGTGCAGGGAAGTTATCCATGGCCCAGGCCCAGGCCTGTTCTCGGTTCAGGCCGGCGGGCATGGTGGGCTCCGGACACTCCCACATCCAAGGCCGGTCTTCCAAGGTTCCTGGAGGGGCTTCCATAGCTTCCACCTTCTGAGATGTGTAGCAGGTCTTTGGAGAAGACACGAATGGTGTGGTCAGGTACAGAGTATCCTTTTTATACCACCTCTGCCCACTTCTGTGTGACTGATCCTCACCCTCATTTGCATTGTAAATCGCCTCAGAGTCTGATGGGAGAAAGGCCAATTGTAGCCTTCTGGAAATTCCCTGGGGTTTTGATGATTCAGTCAGGCGGAGGAACGGGTGGGGGTGAGGGGAGGGTCTGGTAATTGAGAGTTTCCATTGGATAGAGAAAGACTTTCCATGTTTCAGAAAGGCCTAGAAAAATTACACCAAGTCTCTTCCTGTATCAAGGAGGCATTGCCTGACTAGAGCGGTGAGACTCCATGAGGACAGAGGGTGACCGGTGACCCAAGATTACAAACCTGCTGGAGCTGCACTGAGAACCTAGGTCCCCAGCATACATATTTGATAGAGAAATGAGGAGAGGTTCAAAATCACTCCTCGTAATGAACATGCTGATTAAGACTGCGGAACTTTCCAAGGGTCGGGACTTAGCAATGTGGACTAATTCAGTTGGTGGCGAGGATTTAAGCTGAGCAGATCTTTCGAGAAGGCTGGTGTGATGTTAATTGTGCAAAGTGTTGTGGAAGCATTTGTGGAAGGCTTGTGTCTTTTGTTCCTCTACACCACACTCCTGAACCAATATCACAGAAATCATCCCACACAGGTCCCTAAGGGTACACATTACTACCTGCTGATATTGATCACCTTGTGGTCTGTGATTTAGGGAAGTTGGGGGCAACCATGATGTTTATGTCAAACATCCTGTGTTTGTTCTGGAAAACATTCTGCAGCAGTGAGATGTAACAAACAAGTTGTATATATAGCTAAATGGGTTATTCGTAATATCATAATTAGGAGTGAATAATTAGAGATATACACAATAACATATATATGTGTTAACACTATTTATACACCCCAACCTACAAGTTATATATGGCGCACCCATAATTACATGCAAGATCCACTCTTTTTTTTTTTGTGGGTAGCTCCCTGACTGGGAATCGAACCCAGGCCTCAGTGTTGACAGCACCGAAGCCTTAACCACTATACCACCAGGGAACTCCCAGGATCCACTCTTGTGAGTTATCTCTTGCTGTAAGACAAACCATCCCAAATTTTTGCAGCTTTTAAAACAGCAGACATTCCAAGATGAAAAGAGTTGTGGAGAGCGCTGGGGGTGATGGTGGACAATACGAAGTCAGTTAGTACCACTGACCTGTACATTAAAGAAAACAATGAAGAGAGTGAATTTTATGTTGTTTATATTTATTCCAATTTAAAAAAAATTGGGGGTAAACATTTCAGGAAACATATTATCTCACAGAGTGTCCATCTGGGAGGAGCTGACCCGGGTGGTCTCACTCAGGGTCTCACAGGAGGGTGCCGACATCTGAAGCATTGCCTGGGACTGGAGGTCCACTTTCCAAACTCGCTTGTCTCCTTGTGGATAAGAAGATTCCAAAGGGGCACCTCCTAGGGCTGTTCATGAATGATAGCTGGCTGCCCCCAGAGGGAGTGATCCCAGAGGGTGGAGAGCGGTGATGGTGACAGAGTGACCAATACGGATTTTGCAGTATCTTTTGCAACCTACCGCATTTTTCAGAACATACGATGACCCCTGGTTTTCTAACCCACCATTAAGACACCCTCTCAACTGGTTACTCCCATGTATAAGACAACCCCCAATTTTTGGTCTAACAATTTTAGACAAAAGTATTGTCTTATACACGGAAAAATATGGTAATTTCAGAAAAGACATATCATCCCCTTGGCTATATCCCATGGGTCACACAGACCAACCCAGGAACGATGTGGGAGGGGCCTCACAAGGTTCTAAATTTCGGGAGTCAGGGATCACTGGTGGCTCCCACATCACTTTAAAGTTCACTCCAAAGGAAAGTAATGTAGTGATGTAACAATTCTCGAGGGTCATTACTGCAAAAGTACTTGCAAAGACACACCAAAATGATACTCAAACACTTCAAAATCAAAAAAGTGGAGTTGAAAAATGGAATGTGTCTATCATAGATACCAAGTGCTGCTGTAAGCAAGGCATTGCCCACTCTCATATAATTCAAGTAGGAAATTATTGTTGCTGTATTTTGAAAAATGGTAAATTTTATAAAGTAAATGTTTTATAAAAGTAAAGTAAATGTTAAAAACAGAACTTTATACAACATATAAATTTTATTTGCAGCAATGCATTTAACTAAGAAACAAACAACCCATGGGAGAGAGAGTATTTGAGCCAAATAGTAGAAATAAGGAAATGTGTAATAATTCTAAATCTGCAATAGAATTATTTTTATACCCCCTACAAAGGTATATATAGTTGGCGAAAGAGAGAAGTTCATTATGTAGTTATTAAGGAATGGACCAGGATGTTAGGAGGAAAAGAGAGTTCCATAATGGGTGAATATCACGATTTCATCTTTACACCCCAATATGAAATCCCAGGGCACTACATAGAGCATGAGGATTGCCAGCCGCGCACAGCCCCCCGCAGCTGGACGTCCCAGTATTCTATCACTGGCCAGCGGCTTCGTGTTTTTTTTTTTTTTAATTATTTATTTATTTATTTATTTATTTTAAATTCATTTTTATTGTTAGACTTATTGGGGTGACATCTGTTAGCAAGGATTACATAGGTTTCAGGCATACAATTCTACAGTGCATTGTCAACTTGATGTATAATAAGTTCACCACCTAATGTGACTTCTCTTTCCATCACCATATATTTAGCTTCCCCCACTCCTCTCCCACCCCCTCCCCTTTCTCCCCTCCCTAACCCACTCCTGGTTTTGAAGTCAGTAGCTCCCGTGGCAGCCTCCCAATTTAGTGTTTCCTGACTTCTGATAGTCACTCTCTCGGTGAGGCATTTGTAGTTTGCTTCTGAGAGTTATTCTCCAATATCGAGTCTAAAATCTGTATTCATCTTTCTATGTGAAATTATCTTTATCCCCTAATAAATCTCTTTATACTTAAACAATTGAGAAATTTCTGTTTCTGTTGTTAAAAACCAGAAAAAGACATACAACGGTGCTATCACATTCAACACCTTGTTTTTAGCTTATTGTAATCTCTTCCCTTTCTACCAGCATTGATGGAATGAACCTAGACTTTCGTCACCAATATTTAAGCATGTAATGTGGTTTTTATTTTGTTTTTAGGATACTTTGAGAATGCTAGTTTGACACTGCCCATGATTTTTAGATGAGAGAAAGGTAAATGTAAAAGAAAAAGACAAACTCCCTCCAATATGCCATCTTGAAATTTTAGTTTTCCTTTCTTATAAGCTCTTCCATCAAGAATTAGATAAATTACCTAAGTAAGGACATCACGGGGCTCTTGGGACAGGAGCCAGGGGGCCTGCTTCCCAGTATCTCCTCTGATTCGGGTGGCCAGACGTGTGACCCTGGGAAACTCCCCCAGCAGCACCTGGGCGGGAAGATGGGCGCAACGCAGAGTAGGGAGAGAGGGGCACGGCGATTCGAGGGCCTCAGACATGGAGGGTCTGTTTCCTTTCGGTGTCCTTCGTTTTCCACACATTTAGAAAGTTCTCCGAATCAAATCACCCACATCTGGCCAATAATAGTGTAACAAGATTTGTTTTCACTGGTTTTTTAGATTGTGGGGGATGTTATTCAATGAAAATTTACCCTCCACTCCCGAAGTAAAAGTCATGTCATTAATTTATTTCTTTGGATGTTAAGTGAAAGAGCAAAAATCTCAGTTAATGGGGAAATGCAAGTGCTTTACACCCACCTTTTGCCTTCCAGGTTAAGCCCGGACACATATTGGAAAGTTTTAGCTGGCATTTCAAATCTAACTTTGCTTAAAATAAAACCAGTGGCTCAACCGCACATCCTTATTAGCTAGAGAGAAGGACATTCACTTTGAAACAAGGAAGCAGCTAGTAACCACTAAGGAACAAAGTTCAAACCTAACGCAGAATGAGGAGCATAAAGAGAGTAGACCTTAAGTGTTTTCGATACAGGTAACTACCAGGGGCTGGGCGTGTTCATTAACTCGATTGTGGTAATCATTTCACAATGTATAAAGTCTGTCAACTCATTGTTTTACATCTTAAAAAATAAATTGAAAAATAAAGAATGGAGAGCATAGAAAGTTTTCTGAACCAGAGGGAGAAGCTTCCTGAGAGGAGAGAAGCAAGTTCCACCCCATTCTCTCCCCTCCTATCACCCGATACTTTCCAATAAGAAATACAGTTAATTATCTCCCTTATCTCACAGTGCACACACAGCCATGTCAGAACAGTTCCTACACCAATAACATGATTACAAAAGATCATTATAATTTTGAGCCCTTAAAATCTTAGGTCCATCCCACTAGAGAGAAATACTGAAATTACTGTCTTTCAGAATCACTTGAAATAGTTCCTCTTTGTGAGGTTATGACACCAACTTGTTCTACATTTAGGATTTTTTTTTTGTTCAGTTTGGTTTTAACATTTAAGAATTAATTTACATAATTATAAAGTAATTTTTACAGTATTAAAGTTTTTCTTAAACCGAATTTACAAATTATATTCAGAGCTGTTTGGCTTCCATTCAAGTGTTCTCCACTCTCAGAGAGAGAGAAAGAGAGAGAGAGAGAGAGAGAGAGACAGAAGGACTTTTTCTTGTCTCCTTGCTTTTTTTCACTTAATAAATTCCCAGCACCAGCTTCTTCCTCGGGTGCCATCCTTCCCCTATCTTT
Organism: Lyroderma lyra; assembly: GCA_004026885.1. NCBI lineage: Eukaryota > Metazoa > Chordata > Mammalia > Chiroptera > Megadermatidae > Lyroderma > Lyroderma lyra. Next base: position 14,549 of record PVJL010014510.1, on the reverse strand, counting down.
CAGGATTGCACAAGGCAGTTCTCACTACGTAAAGGACACCATTTATGTTGGAAAACGGAGAGTTTCCCTCCCCCTCCCCATCTGTGTTACTCATTTAGTGTGAGAAACCTAGCTAGGTGGAACGTGAGAAAAGGGATTCCCTCTCAGAAATGAATGAACTTAATTTTGCTTCATAATTGAAAGCCTTCAGATAAATTCTACTCTTCTGGTTTCCCATTCCATTCAGTGTGAAAATATAGTTTTCAGGTTCATGAAAAAGTGTTTTAGAAAATAGAAATAGTTAAAACATGGCTAGGGTAGGAAATAGTGATAATTCATAAAGTGTATTTATTATGAATCACTCTAGAGATCATTGAACTTAAAATGTCTTTATTGAGATTTAAAAATAGTTTTCACTGCCTAAAACAAAACGCTTTACTCTCCCACATCAGTAAAAAAACCCGCAGAGTCCATTCAGAAATTTTTGACTGTGGTCGGACTGCTCCTGGGCGCGGCAGTCCTGAAGATGAGTGTTTCCGAGGGATTCACAGTAGAGCTTTGTTTATACTTAGGCCTTATCCCCGCCCCCACAGTCCCCCAGCCCCCGTGTCCAACAGAGAACCCAGAGCGCATCGATTCCTACAAAGGCCCTCCCTCCCCATCTTTGCACCGGCAAGTGAATGCGGCCTCAACTGCCAACAGGAGGTCTGATTTGTCAGAAAAGGATCCCCTCATGCTTCCCAAACTTTTCCTTCCAGCGGGACCAGATGTGAGGTGGGATTTTGGTCTACCTCAGACGGAGTATGGGCAGCGCCTGGGGGCTTGTTAGAAATGCAGAACCCTAGGTTCCACCCCAGGCCTACTGAAGCTGACTCTCGTTTTAAAGTCATCGGCAGGCGATTTGGTGGGGGTGGGGCGGGGGGTAGTTCCCTGGCTGGGAACCGAACCCAGGCCGCGGCGTTCAGAGCGCGGAGCCTAGCCGCTACACCACCAGGGGTCTCCCGGGCAGGCGCTTTCGAGTTCACCTCAGAGTGGAGAAGCACTCTGTAAGATCCGGTTCTGGGAGTTTGGAAACCAGCTGCTTGTATGTGGCCTGGTGCTCACGGAGGCCTGCTGCGGTCCCGCGGTCCTCGGCCACCGGCTCCGACGCAGAAGGCACACTTAACGCTCAGCCCAGAACCACTGTTCCCGGGCGCGGTCGTGCTGCCTCCTGCTGAGCAGCTGCGGAACTGCCCCGGTGCTTCCGAGCCAGAAGCCAGAGGCACGGCCAGGAGGAGGGGGACACCTGGGGAGACTCCTACTCCCCCTCTCTCTTACCTTTTTGTTTTTGAGAAATATTGTGAGACTGCTAGTCCACAATATTTTACATACATATTAAAATAATGATTCTTGTGCACAAATTGACGTGGAGATAGGCTCTAGAGGCAGATGGCAAGATCCTTGTGAGTTGATAAAACTTGAGCATAAATGTTGAATTTTTATGAAATGATTTTTTTCTACATCTGTTGAGATGGTAAGATTTTTTTTCTTTTCTTTTCTTTAATGCATGGAGTTCCATTGATTGATTTATCCCAAGTATACACCCAATTTGGTCTCGATATTTCACACACACACACACACACACGTTATTCTGGCCTCACAAATGGAGTTGGAAAAATGTCTTTTTCCATTCTCTGGAAGCTTGTGCAAATGCAGAGCTATTTCTTTTTTTAAGAAGCTGGTTTGCCAGAGGGGTGATGTTGAAGACAATCAATCCTGGTAAACAACAAGGCTTGGTTGCACTCCAGCCCCCAGATCTTGGCAGGGTAGAAATAGATACATTCTGAACCATGAATGTCAACATGGCTAATTGTGTAAAGTTAAGAAACAGCAACAACCAAGCTCTTGTAATATACTTTGTGACTTACATAGAATCCTTGCACAGTGAATTCAAATTTTTTCAGTAAACTCAAGTGTTTTTGTGTATCAGAAGGACTGAGTCACAACACAATTTTACTGATATAAGGGAACAAATTTAAATTTATCATAAAATTTCAAAGATGTACCTGGAAATTTTTATAAAATTAATATTTACTGTGTTCCTGAATACTTTTTTTTAAAAATCATAATTATAATGTTAAAAAGAAATGACTTTTACCGATTCCCAGCCAGGGAACCACCCCCCCAAAATGACTTTTAAAACCAAGCCCTATAAACCTCTCCCCAGTCTTCTGCACTTTATCCTAGGTGCCAGATATTTTTCATCTTCTATCTGTGCCATGATGTGAACACATGGAGAGGTGCTGTTTTGAAATTGTAGCACTATTAACATGATTGTCAGAAGAGAGGGGGTTGGGCGATGGGTGAGAAAGGAGAAGCGATTGGGAAGCACAAATTGGTAGTTACAAAACAGTCATGGGGTGTGAACTACAGTATGGGGAATATAGTCAGTAATATTGTAACAACTATGTACAGTGTCCGGTGGGTACTAGACTTATGGGGGGGGGTCCCTTCATCAATTATATAAATGCCTAACCACTATGCTGTACACCTGAAACTAATATAAAATATTAAATGTCAGCTGTAATAAAAAATACAGCCATGGGATGCAAAGTACAGCATAGGGAATATAGTCAATGGTATTGTGATGGCTATGTGTGGTGTCAGATGGGTAGCAGACTTGTTGGGGTTATCACTTTATGATGTGTGTAAATGTCTAGTCACTATGTTGTTTGGTACACCTGGAACTAATAATAAAAACAAAAAAAGAAATTCTAGTCCAACTTAATTAAAAACTATATCATATTACATATTTTCCAACACTGTTCATATAATCATAACTTATCTGTTGGAACAAAACTTCCTTAATTGTTTTCCCTTGCACAGTGGCAGCCTTAGCCAAGCCTTGAGTATAAGATGGTCCAATATCTGAGCACAGCCTGATGTAATCATTAAGATTGGCCTTTTTTCTAAATGGTCTAAGGGCTGCCTGTCAGGCTGCGTTGGCATTTTCAAATGCGAGTTGTTTGACCAACAACATTCCTGCCTGGTTTTCTCCTCCCATTTCTTCCATTAATCTACTCGCAGACTGCAGCAGTCGTGCCACCACATCTTGATATAACTCTTCTGGGCCCTGCCTGATTTTCGTCAGGTCCTCCGTTTGTCCTCCCCCATTGTTAGGCATTTTGGCCCAAGCCCTCCGAGCAGCTGCATTAGTTTGCACATGTGCTGCAGGATTAAAACCTAGCTGTTCACTCAGCTCTCGGTAAGGACCTTCACCTGCCAACATGTCATAATCAATGCGGATATTCTGGCCTCTATTAATCTCAGTAGTAGCTTGACGTAACTCTGAAAAATCCCCTCCTGACAAACATGCCTTTGCCAATTGTTTCCGTTCTGCAGGGGCCAGGGTTGCCGTGGTTAAGGTATCAATTAAAGTCAGGGTGAATGGAGCTGTAGGCCCATATTGAGCACAAGCAGTTTTTATTTCCTTTAGCTGTTTCAAAGGAATTGGAGCGTGATCTCTAACGACTCCGCCTTGGCCATCAGGCCTCAGTAACGGGATGTGCCATAAATCCTGACACGTCCTCTCCCTGCAAATGTGCTTGCTGAATCGAGGTCTGAAGCCTCGGCTGTCTTCTCCCTCTCTGCCCAGTAGACATAACCACTGGGGCAACGACAGCTCCTCTATTCCTTTGCATGAGGGCTCGTCTAACATATCCTCATTCCAACTTCCCATCTCAGCCATTTCTCGCTTCATTTCTCTTACTTGAGCCGCCAAGGGAACATGGATAGACGGCGGAGGAGGCCGAGGGGGTTTACTCTCAGTTTTAGGCTGTTCTGGGTTACTTTCAATTTTAGGTGAATCTTGTTTTGAATTTTCTTGGGCTAAAAACAACTGAGGATTATCTAAATCAGGGTCATGATACCTAGCTTCGTCCTCTAAGTCTTCCTCATCCTGAGGATCCAGCTCCTCATCAGGGGCAACTTTCTCAGAGCTGGAGCGAGGGAGCAGACGGGGGAGGGGCAGTCGGAGCTACAGGGTCGGGTCACGATCCCCACTCTTCCTCCTCTTCCTACCCCGCGTACCCTCATGTCTGGGATCCAAGCTATCTCTAATTAGAGTCCATAAAGCAAAAGTACCAACTGGAATTTTTCCAGGTCCATGAGCTTCAAAGTAACCTTGTAATCCGACCCGCACTTCTTCCCAAATTTTTACACTTACGGTCCCCTCTTCTGGAAACCAGGGACAAATCTTTTCTATAAAATCTAGAAACTTTTCCAATTGTGGTTTTCCTACTTTCGCTCCCCTGGCCTTGAGGAGGTTCAGTAGGAGATGGGTGTACAACTGCTTACTATTTCCTGCCCCCATCTTTATTACTGTCACTCCCGGTCTTTTCTCACCGCACCCCGCTTACCCGTACGTACGACCTTTTTCCGCGGTGACCTTCACCTGATCCCCAGTATTCAGGTCCCTGTTTGGGCGCCAACTCTGCCGGGGTCCTGCCTCGGCGTTCCAGTGAACAGCACCTGAAGTGGGGGGGCGAGGTTTAAGGAAACAAAGAGAGAAAGAGACAAAGAGGGTCCGGGAGGACTGGAAGCATTCTTAGCAACCAGCCCCGAGTTTATGTTTCCTCACCAATATATACCTACAGCGCAGTGCAGTACAGCAGAAACAAATTTGCATTTCCTTCCTCAAAAGCAGATCATCAATTATCATTACTCTGTACCAATAGCCTAAAGGTCAGAGCAAACAAAGGAGGTCAGTTTCCCTAGGGCCATGTCTTCCATAATCCAGTTATCTTTCCTTTGTGTCTCCCAAGGAACTGGCCGGATCAGCCACACACCTCAGTGAGCAGTACACGCCCTTTATTATCTACCAGTTAACTTGAAGGTCAGAGTAAATGAGAGGGAGTCAGTTCCCCAAGGCAATTCTTCCAAGTACTCACCCTCCAGATGCAGAAGTAAAACAAGTTTTGCTTCCCTAAAGCCAGCCTGCATGGCTCCCAACAACCCAGCAAATTGGGTGCGGCTGGGGTGGGGGAGGCAATAAGGGACAGCAGGTGTCTTAGCTTCCAGCCTTACTCCAGCCTTGATAGTCTGAGAATGGAGGGAGGGAAACTAATCTACAGGGGAGATGGAGGCACTACTAGGAGAACTCGCATAGAGAGCAAGGGTAGAGAAAGGTAAAGAAGGTCAGAGAGCATTTATACTGGAAGTAATGAGACTGGGAAATAAATCACTGTTACTTCCCTAGAGGCGTGGTTCTCAGTCCTGACTGGGGCTACAATCATTTGGGGGAGCGTTTAAGAATACGAATACTCAGCTGCTGTTTTAAGATTCAACCATTGGTCCTTGGGAGACCTGAGCACTGGTTTGTCCTGAGAGCTCCACAGGTGGCCCTGTGTAGCCAACTTTGAGGACAAACAGCATCACTATCATCTGGAGCTCGTTAGAAATGCAGAATCTTTAGCTCCAGACCAACTGAGTCACAGTCTGCATTTTGACAAGGTCCCTAAGCGATTTGTACGTCCACTAAGTTTGATGAACACTACACAGAGGAAAATGAGGCAAAGGGGAGCTCCCTACCGGTGGGCCTGGGCAGGCTTTCCCTCCAAGGGTTAGCCCCTCTTCCCCTTTTTATCAATGATCCAGTTTAGATCCCCCTTTCAACACCTTCCCCTCCTCTTAACGTTCCTCTTCTGTGTTCTTTGAATCATTTGACAGATAAAGTAACTTGCTCTGTTCTTAGCCAGTTCTTTCTGATCCCTGGCTCCCCCTTGTCCTTAAATTTTGATGAGTGATGTGCCAACACAGGGATATACCCAGTCCTTTGTATCCACGCATACCCGGAGAGAGGATCTCTGAGCCTCTGTCATCAGGACTGTATCACTCTATACATGGGTCTCCCTGATCCCCTCCCATCCCGGCAGATCTATTCTATCCAAAGTAGGCTAACCGGAAGTGTTGTTTTAAATAAGATAGAAAGCAACAGTCCTGTCCCAAATGGTGTGTACGGTCAGCCTACTGACACTTTGAATTTAGCCCAGTGAGACTAGGCTGACCAGTTGTACCATTTGAAACGGGACAGTTTCATTGCTTCCTGTCCTATTTCCAACAGTACGCGTGTCAGCGGAATCCTAAATCTGTCATCCTCAGCCTCTAGCCAGCGGTGTGAGGAGCCTGTTGTTCCCATGTCCTCCGGTACCCACCACCTGCTTCTATTGCTGCCACTTTGCGGGGTCCAAACTGCCCTCTCTGATTCCCTCTTTTCTCTAAATTCTTGGGTTCAGAATGTCTTTTATTATTCCATCTCAGCACACCATCATAGAATAGGAGTTATTACAGGAGGTATGAGCCTACAGCACGTTCTTGCTGGTGTTCAAGTCAACCTCGTGGGGTCCTGGTGTTCCTTGTTGCTCTCTAACTAGACTGAGGGCGTGAGGAGGATGGCACTCGGTCTCACTCATTTTCGTGGGTGCCCAGCATTCTGCACAGTGCCAAGCACAAAGCGGACTCAATGTCTGTTAGTTGAATTAGACCGTGTCTAATGGACAGAATTAATCCATTGATCAGAAAGAAAGGCATGTTAACCAATATGCTAACTGAGGGAAACTATGTATTTCTGAAAAATAGAGGATCAGAAATTGAATATGAGTGTGTAGGAATTATAAAATGATTTCATAGTATATTTGATTTAAAGAGTCCACATTATCCTTTTATAGCAAGAACACACCAAAACCCTTTAACAGTCACTTTTTTTGGGTATTTATTCTTCATTGATGGAAAGTTTCTACCTTAAAGAACAGCAATAGACATTAATTGAGTAATTTCTCCGTAGTAGGCACTTTGGTATTTTACCTGTTGCACCGTATTAACTCTGAGGCAGGTATTCTTACTGTCCTATTTTACAGATGAAAAAATATTAAGATTTTAGAGGTGATATTGACACAAAGTTAGCAAATTTTGGGACCCATAATTGCACCCAGATAGTCTGAATCCCAGGGCCCATGATCTTACACTTTTTGCACACTTGCACTTAAAAAAATATTGGTGCCCTTTGATTGGGATTTTCAAAAGTAGAACTTGAGGATAGAGAGAGACAATCAATCTGAGAGAGAGAGAGAGAGAGAGACTGGTGTTCTTCCACTCGCCCCTCTCTTTCCTCTCCCCACTGCCCACCCCAAAGGAGAGGCTGCCCCCTCTTACGAGCACAAGGCTGCTGGCAGCTCTGAATCCCACTTCTGCTCCAGCACTTTACTAGTACTGTGACTGAACCCCGTCCACAAACCCAGGCAATTCCAACCTAGAAGAGGTACCATGAGAAGCAGACAGCCTGAACAGTCTAGAGCAGACTTTCGATGATGATTAGGAGCTGTTGCTGCCTCTCAATGACCTTTCTTCACCAGGGCCCCACGGAGGAGTGTCCAACCCTGCGTGTTCCCCAATCCGTACTGCAGTCAAGTCAACGTTAGGAAGTACCATCGGGATGGGCCACTTTGCCCCTCTATCCCATCAGTTCTGGAATTTTGAATCAATGTCACCAAACAATATTGCCAACACCCACCATGGCACCCCCTTTTGGTGTCTGACACCCTAAGAAGTTGGGGACAAACTCCACCTTGTCTCCTAGCCCAGACACACTGCTTCTTTAGGCCCGGAGACTGAAGCTTGGGCACCCCTGTGCCTTTTCTGCAGAAAGTGGGCTTGGAATTCAGCAGCAGAGGAAGCAGAGCCCAGCACTCAGTAATTCTGCTTCAGGAACTTTGTGGGCCCGGGGCACTGCCTTTCTCCCCCACACTGGGCGACCCCTTTCAGCACAGCCCTGAATTCTTGGACTCAGGCCACTGTTTTTGTGGGCTGTCACGTTGGAACTGCTTGGGGTGTGGACATGTGTTTAAGGAAATCTGCGACTGCAGCGCCAAGTGTCCTGAGCCCCTGCCCACAGCCTGGACCCCAATGGATCCAAAGGCAGCTGCAGCAGAGGCAGAACCCGGAACTGTCAGAGAGACCGAGGCCTCTGCAGCACGCCAGGCCCAGGCCCCAGTACGGAGCCAGCAGCGGGGGGCAGAGGGTGCACCGGCTCCTGGGGGGCCCGCGTCCAGCCTCTCCACGTGGAGGGTCGGAGGTCTTCCTCCAGGACGGATCTCTTTCTTTGTCCCCCCTGCCCCCAACTTGTCCTAGATGATTTTAAAGCTTTTTAATAAAATTTTACAAAACAAGGTCCTTTCACTTGTTCCTTTTACTGTTCAATCCAAGGGCGATGGTGGGCCGTGGGAGGGGGGCAGGGCCCCCTGAAGCCATCGCATGGGTGGGGGGCTTCGAGGAGGAGGAGGAGGAGGACTGGGCGAATTCCCTTCCCCTCACTGCAGATTTGCTCATTCTCATGCCTGCATACACAGCATTTGATTTTGTAACTAGACCACAGTTTATCAATTATACTGTTGATAGACAGAATTTCTAGTTTGGGGCTATTAAGAATCGTGTTGAAGTGAACATTGTGGTACGTGTCTCCAGGTGAACACATACAGGCGCTTCCCTTGGTTGCACAACCAGGAGTACAATTGTTGGGTCACAGTCCATATGTTCAGCTTGAGCAGTGTGGACCTTAATAATAAAGTGGTCAGTTATTTTACCAGCCAGATGGATTTATCTGGGAACAGCAAAGAATTGTATTTAGGGACAAGCAACCTATAGCAAAAGCCACAGTCGCGTCCAACAAAGGAAAGGAGTGTTTGTGGAGGAGAAGGAGAATGTCCCTGGGGGAGATGCAACGTGCTTCTTGTCCTGTGCGGGCCCATGATTCATGGGTTTTTCCAGTTTGGGATTCTTGTGCTAAGAGTCTGCCCGTGACAGGTCTTTGTGTAAAGCACACGCAGCAGTGCTGTGTGACAGCTCCCCGTTCCGGCTTCCCAGCGCCTTTGTAGTGAGGTTTCCCTTTATTAATTTTCACAGTAGTTACTGACGTATTTCCACAATTGTTGTACCAACTTATAACCCAGCAGCAGTGTATGACAATTCGGGTTGCTCCTCATCTTTGCCAATATTGGGCATTTTCTGTCTTTTTCATTGTAGCCATTTAGGTGTATGTGTACAATTAGAGAATTGTGGTCGTAACTTGCAATTCCCTAATGACTGATGAAGCTGAGCACCTTTTTTATATGCTTATTGGCTCAGCCCCACTTTTATCCCCTGTATTACTTTTACACACCAAGTCTTTATTATACATAGAGAATAATATTTAAGAAAGCCTGTTTGGCATTTTTAGACATGGATCTGTAGAGACAACTCACTTTCTGAAGGTCTGCAAGGAGAAAGCTAGACCCAGAAAGCCCCGGTTTCTAACTAAAGATGAGTCCATCCCACAGTCATTTAACACGAGACTGGTGAGCTGACTTACGATGCAATTGGACAGATTCAACTCCCTATGACTCATATAATCTATCGGTGAACAATGTAATGTCTTAAAAGATTTGTGATCATCCTACACTTTGATGTTAAAGGTTGCATTTCTGGAAGATTAAATGAAAGCTTTGTAGTTAACAATAGAATATCCCTGGAAGCTACTTGGACTTTCTTGCTAAATACAACCAGAGACAGAGCTCACACACACTTACTTAATTTTAACTAAGACTCTTTCTTCACTTGTCTAGAGCCCTACAGCATCCTTTTCTTTTTTTAAACTCTGGTCACAAAGTAAATATTTCCCAATCTATTCATTATCCTAATGAAAAAAATAAAATTGGAATTTCAAAATACTTTTCTTCTTGATAAGGCTTCTCATCAAGTATCACGATGACTTATAAAAACTAAAGTTTTTTTTAGATTTATATTTTATTATTTTTAGAGCAGTAACTGCTGACATTCAGCCATATAATCTAACTACAGCTAACTATATTCATAGTGATGTCTGTAGCCCCATAGCAGGATTGTAAGCTTACATCAGTTGAAATACAAATTCTGCAAAGAGGGCTGAGAACCCCCTCAAAAGTATCCCATTACTCCCTAACATATTACTTTATTTTCACTATCACATTAACATTACCTGATTCTTATTTATTTGGATATTTATCGACTCCCTAATTATTAGGTCAACTTCATGAAGTGGCTGTATTGTCTGTCTTACTCAATGCTTTATTGTCAGCACCTAGAACAGTGTGTGACCTCTCCTTAGATGTTTGAATAAAATCACCCTCCCAAAGTTTTAAAGGACGTTGTTTATTTATTTAAAGGACATTGTCATATAAATACAGCAGGGACACATACAGTGTATTTGAGATGTGGCTCATCAGTAATATCTGCTTAGTCTTTCCCTCACTCTCTTTCTTAGCTGCCTTCTTTGGCCCCCACATCTGTACTTGGGGCATCAACCACTCACCTACCCTGACTGCTAGGAGAGTCTATTGTTTTTTAACCTCAAATAGTTGTAAATCCATGAAGAGATAAAGGACACAAACAGACTTTTACAGATCCTTTAAGAAAGGAGATTCCCAGTGTGTAATGGAAACACGTGTTCTATCACTTCCAGTGATACAGATGGGATGGGATCTGGGTGACTCAATACCACAGCCAGCTGGATACGGTTTTCTGATTGCTCAAGAATTTACTTGGATTGAGTGTTTTTCAGACCTTATCACCATCATTCTATAAAAAAGCAGTCTGGAAAACCCCTAGGTGGAAAAAAAAAAAAAAAAAGAGTTGATTTGGTGAGGCAGGATTGAAAGGGGAGACTTGGAGACCCAGAAGAAAGTAAAGAATTCTACGCCAGGGTCTTTGTAGAGTTGGGTGACGGGTTACTGTAAACTCTGGAATGAGAGAGCTTTGCTGCCTTCTTTCATTGCTATCTGCTTTGCCCCTGAGTCTGGGAGCTCAGAAGTTCTTAAGTTTTCCTGTTTCTCTAAGCTAAGGTCCCCCTTCCTATCCTCACATTCTTGTTTGCCCTGGGACAGAGGTTAAAGTCCAGTAGAACCAGAAGGAAGAAATAGTTTCAGCAGTAGTGAGATGGTCTTTAATGTTCATAGGGAATTAACAAGAACAATGGAAGCCTCTTGCAAAATGCTTTGTTTAGGATTGTGTTCAGTGCCCATCCTAATATGGAGGGTAGTATTGTTTAACAGCTGCCTCCCAACAAATGCAGTTGCATTATTACAGCACCATTCGTTTGTTAGTTCTTAGGCACCTACTATGTATCAGACACATTTCTAGGTCCCAGGAATATAGTGAACAAGAAAAACAAATGTCCTACTTTTATGGAGCATACCTTTGAGCAAAGATACTAAATAAAATAATAACTGGCTTAATCTACAGTGGAGACCCAAATGAGATGATGATAGTTTGAATGACTTTTCAGAGAAGTTGATTAATTTCTTTTCAACAAAGCTTCTGGGACAACACAAGCATGAAAGGGAGACAATTTCGTTTTTTCTGTATGCTTTTTATTTTGATTGATTCCAAAAATATTCACATCAAAGTAAATTCTCTCATATACTTCAATATCTGTTTGACAGCATTTGTCAAAAATTTAAAACAAAATTTCCAATAATGTCCTATTATCATATTTGCAATGATTAATACACCAAAATTTAGGAAGCCAACTTAATGATTTTCTGAAATTCACATTCATCCATTCATTAAATGATTGAATCTTCTGTTAGGTGCCGACGATAAAACGGTCACCAAATCTCATAAAATCCCTGCTGTCATGCAGCCTAGTGGGCCAGTTTTTTACCCAAAACCCAAAGCAGCATATCACCCAAGAAAGAGAAACAAGAGGGTAGTGGAGGGTACCTAGGGAGATGCCTAAGTTTGTCTTAAAACTGTGCATCCCCTTTCCCACTCAGGTCCACAGTATGGGCCTTCCGTTTTCTTCCTTGGGAACAAAAATGTCCTCACTCTTGGCCTGTAAGGACAGGTTCAGATCCATCCAGCCATATTCTTCTAGACACCTAATCATGATCTGGAAGAGGAAAGCAAGAGTTAAAATAAGGAACATTCCCCACTTCTGTAGCTGGTCTCTGGCAGTCAAACAGTTCCCCGATGCTGCCACCAGGTGGAGCCATTGGACTGGGCCGGATTCCTGAGCGAGGATGGTGGATGCATACAAGGGTAAATGATGAGTTTTTGGTATAAGAAAACTCTGGGGAAGTGTGTCCAATGAGAAGTGTACCAATCAGTAAAGTGTTATTAACAAAGTATCTACTTTAAAAACTTTTGGGTTTTGTGGTGGGGTGAGACAGTCATAAAGCTCCCCAGGTGATTGCAGTGTGTGGTAGCCAAGGTTGAGAAGCACTGCTTTGGGGCCTTGCTGTGCAAAGTGCGCCTCGTGGACCACTGACAAAGCATCACGTGGCGGCTAATTAGACACCTGAACCTACTGAATTAGAATTGGCATTGTAACAGGATTCCCAGGTAACTCGTTTGCACAGGAAAGTTAGAACTTTGCTGCCATCTACTGGAGATAGTAAATTTTAAAGAAGTCACTGGAATGCCTTGTTAAATCTAATCGCAATGCCAGGTGGCACTGTACTATGTCACATTTGTGAAGAATAACTTTGGGGACCCCGAGGAGAACAATGCCTAAGGAATGATCATGCATTTCTCAAGAGTGGATAGTGAATACAAGAAACACGCTCACCTAGTCCCTTTACTAGTGAGGGAGAGCCGAGTTCGTCTCCCCCAAATATGCCTTTTGGGGATATCATATTTAAGTTGGTTATTTTTAAGACACAAAAGACTTAAGAAAAGTTTTCTACTACCTCCTAACTGCCCACGGGAATTCAGAAAGAAAACCCTGCTTCAGGGAGGAAGGGTCCTCTGACCTGGCAGGAACCTCACCCACTTTTTGATAAGAAACTGGGGAGCTGGGTTCTCTCTGTTACATACTTTGCCTCAATGGCGGGACCATATTCTTTACCATGAATACATGTCTCAACATTTTATTTCTGCTGATCTATAACCAACGGGGCTTTTGAGTTTTCACAATACAAGTTTCAGATCAAAATTTAAACATTATTAAGTTTGATAATGTAAAAATAAAGATACTCTGGCAAAAGTTAGAGGTAGAAGGAGAAAAGGGGTGGTAGAGAGAATAGACTAGCAATTGTTGTAACCTAGTTTTTCACATTGGGGAGTCTGGATATACTCTAGATAGTTGAGATGATAAGAAATAGTAAGAATATATTATAATGATCTCAATAAATACAGAGAGCTAAAATTCATTATGTAACTACCAAAAATTTAGAGTAAGAGGTCAAAAGTAAGTGTGCTAAATCTCCATAGTGTAGAGGGGTGTCAATGATGTTTAAAGTCCATAATTCCTAGAAAAGTCTCTAGTATAAGTCTGTCACCAGAAGGACTAAAAGATGAAAGATTAAAAATGGTTATATCTAAGAAGCAGAACTCAAATGTGAAAGGGAGAGGTGAAATCTATTATTATATGTTTTGCACTTTGACTAAAAAATAAAATTTGACTAGCATATTATTTCACAGAGTATTGCTCCATATGGACAAATGAACTGTAGAGAGCTAAGGCAGACTATTAATAGAATAGCCCAGGGCTTATAGAATAGCCATACACTGGAAGATGCCCTCAGTCTCAGGGTAAAGGCCAATCCTGCAGGCAAACCGAGCCACTCAAAACAGTGGGGAATCCAGGCAGTCCCTAATACCAGGGAGCTCTGACAGGCAGGCAAAGGTGGTGCCCAGGTAGGCAGCAGGTAGCTGGGATTGGTGGGCTGTGTCAGGTTACCATGGTAGGGAATCAGGGATCATGGATCAGCCATGAGCCCGGGGCCCATGGTTGGTCACTGGCCCTGGGAGTTGGCATATGAAGAATCCCTGTGTATTAAACTAGAGATGCTTCAATCCCTCTGCCTATGTGAGTCCTAGAACCTAAGTGTACGTGGAGCCTACGGTAAAGCTCAGGTAACTCTAGCAATGGAGAAAAGGCAAGCTGCAGGTGCTAGGACCCTGCTAGGCCTGATCTAGGGACCTGGACTTCCCCCAAGAAATCTGCTCTTCTTGATTTGTACAAGTAGTGCTATCTTAAATGCAGCCTCTAGACACCCGCGAGGCAGATTTCTAGCCCTTCACTGGTACCGTTACCAGAAAATGGGGTGTCCTCATTGACACGATGTCCCGGTTCTTGGTATCTCGAGCAAGGAATTGAATGAGACACACACAAAAGTAAAGAGGTGAAACAAAGAGATAGTTTATTGAAGAGAAAGTACACTCCAAAGAGGTAGGTGCAGGCTCGAGCAAAGAAAGTGGCTCAGGAGCCCCAATTAAGGAGGCTTTGGTACTTTTATTTTCTTCTGTGCCCTCAGGGGAGACACCTCTGGGCGTGGAGTCTCTTGATTGACAAGCCTGTGACATCACCTTTCTTTTATTGTTCCTGTCTCCTTTCCAAATTTAATTACCTCCTGTGATTGTTTTATCTTGGGGGCAGGGATTACTAGTGAGAGGGTGGTATCCACAGGGCAGTCTCATGGGAGGGGTCCTGAGATCCCCCCTATTCTACCTGCCTTCCTCACATTTCCTTGAGAGACGTGATCCCCACAAATCTTTATGGGAAGCTGAGGGGCTGAAGGTCT